>PVJC01021502.1:0-28197 GCA_004026665.1 Murina feae
AGATTATATATCTGATATTCCTAAGAAGCAAGTATTTGAATGTGTTCAAGTTTAGGATTTTGTTTCTATGTGAATATATGGAAAGGACATTATGGTATTTCACATTTTAATATCTCTGAAATTAGGATGTGTTTTACAGTTGATGGACTATTATAATTGGCATGGTTTTTTTTTAGTAAATAGAATAATAGTATGTTTTACAATTGATGGCATCTTATATTTGAGGAAATATGCTATTACATAGGCAATTTCACAGATTACGAAACATAACCATCTGCCTTTTTTGGGGCAAAAATGGTTGTAAATTTCTTGACATTGTCTAGATCAATCCACCCACAAGGTAGTATATGCCTGTGCTTAAAGTGCTTAAAAACCTTATGTTTAAATTTTAAAAATGAACTAAACTATACTAACTTTCAGTTATGGTAGAAAATATAATGCATTTCTTCTTATAAATTTGTAGTCTTTTTATTTTCCCTCTGATTTTCATTTTAATCATAATCTTTGAAAGTTGACCACTCTGTTTTTATGCCTCCTATTATTTTTACAGAAACTTGCTGCCTATATTTTATATTCATAAAATGATCCTCCAGCCCTAGATGGTGTGGCTCAGTTGGTTGGGCCTCATCCAGTGCACCAAAAGGTTGCCAGTTTGGTTCCGTCAGGTAGAGGGCTTGCTCTCCGGTAGGGGGAATGCAGAAAGCAGACAATTGATGTTTGGCTCTCACATCGATGTTTCTCTCTCCATCTCCCTTCCTTTCTCTCTAAAAATCAGTAAAAAAAAAACCTTTTTAAAAAAGCGTCCTCCAGTATTATATATTCATAGAGAACTAGCGCTCAAGTGAGCATTGGTACTGCACGTCCCCCCTTCTTTAAAAGGGACTCCTGTCCAGAGGACAAGATTTTAGTGTCATTATCATGTAAATGGTGACAGAAATCTATAGCAGGAAAAACTCTTCAGTTATTTTTCGAATTCAAGTTTTGTTTATTCTTATGATGTGATAGATTATAATTTTCTGTCTTTGGTTTATAGGAATGCTGTTGTCTTGATTACAGTGTCTGAATATCAAAAGATGACTAAGCCGTACTCCCTGTTCTGAAATGAAAGACTTGTGAAACAATAATTTTTTAAAAAACCTTAAGTTATTCATAGCTACTATAGCTTTAATTAATTAAAGGCAGAAAATATCAGTTACACTAAATATTATGTACAACTTTGACATCAAAAAGTACCCTCAGATCTTGAAAGGATTTGTTCATTGTCTTTGATGTTGGGTCATAAATGCACATAGCTGATATGTCAGATAGTTTTGGAAAGTAAATAGTCCCTTTTACTATCAACACAGAATTCAGAACTGTTCTCTGAAAAGCTGTCACTTTTACATAGGAATAGATGGTGACGTAAAGAAAACCCTTTTCTTCTTTACTTTGACTTAAAAATTTTTGCTTGATTTGGTGGCTTAGACACAGTCTTTTATCATTCCCTCTCATATATTCACTTTTCTCTCCAGTAACACACGATGTATTTGACCCAGGAATTCTGAATAGACATATGAAGAACAATAGAGTAGAATTCTGATAGAGCAAAATGAACATGATCAAACCAGAGTTTATTGATGTGTATTGAAATGATTGTAAGGAGCCATAACTGGCCATCTCTTCAAGCTAGTTTGAGTCATCTTATTTAAGCAGATTTAAAAACAGTGATATGGAGGCTCCTTCTAGTACTTTAAGGGAATACACCTAGAACCACGTGTATTGAACAAAAAACCAAAATACTCAAGTTAATATTGATGATATTTTAACACATTGGAATGGAAAGGAAGGTCAAAATGAACTCTGCCATGTAAATATAAATGAAATGCTTCTGAAGGAGCCATGTGATTGGATGAACTTGGGAAATGGTAAATGTTTGCTAAAATTTGGACTTAGGGAGTGTCGTTTGATTCTTGGCATTAGCAAAGTGAAAAAGAAATTACAAAGCACCTCATTAGAAAATTTCAGGATATTAATGAAAACCTTTGAGTTGGTTGGAGAGGGGAGATTTAAAAGAAATGATAAGCACTCATATATTAAGCACTCATGTCACAGTTTTTAGAGATAAGTAGAGAATCTACCATAAATTCATAGAAATACTTGTTGCATTAGAAAAGCTACCTTTCCTCAACTTAATAGCTGTGAAGCGTAAATGTATTTGATAGTGCATGTTAATATATCTTCAATTGTTTTTAAATTAAGAAATCAAAAGTGAAAGGGAACAGGAGTAACTGACCCATAGTGGTATTAGATGTGTATGAACTAGTCTTTGGGGTTAGTGGGTATTTTTAAAGAAATTCAAAAAAGATAACTAGCATATTAAAACAAGGCACCAAAAAGATGGAAAGTATTTAAAAGCCTAACCACTAAATATCATACAACAATTTCACTATTTCTCAAAAGTTTAAGACTGAATTAAAAATAAATTACAAAGTTCTATGGCTTCAATGCAGGTTCATTCAGAGAAGGGTAAAAAACCCACAACAACCCCCCCCCTCAAATAAAAACACACCAGCCTTTTGTAAAATATGGAAACCATCTTGAGTTAAACAAATGCCAGAAAAAATTATAATTGTAAAAATGAGATGTCGACTATCGCCATTACAGTGGCTGTGTTGTTTCCAATAACAATTTGGCGTTTTATTTAGTCTGTAACAATCTACAATTGAAATATAAAATAAAGATTTTTCTTTTATTTCCCTCTGAAGTTCTGTGCCAAGCTAAGCAGAACTGAATGAAACATCTGTGGATGATTAAAACAAGCTTTCCTATGGGGTTTTGAATAGAAAGTAAACATGGATTTTATCCACAGTCAACAGCATTTACAAATGTAAAGGGAGGAAGCTACTGAGTTTCTGAAGAATGAGCTGTTAGAGAGGAAATAGAAGTACGGAATGGCAGATGGCGATAATTAGTTCCATATGGGGAAAGGCTTCTATTAAAAAAAAAAAAGACAGTGAGCTGCTCTGGTTGGGTGATATTTTATTGAAACAATTTTTGTGTATTATTTCCACGTTTTGTGTTTCTGGAGTCGTCCCATCTTACAAAGCCAATCAAATGTGACCAACACGTGATGATGTATTTTGTTGGGGAGTCTATGTTCAGGTTCATGCGTGAGAACACCCCGTGTTCGGAAGTGGCCCAGACTGGATGCCCGCTCATCTCTTTTACTTGGGATTTTTAATTCTTCAGGATTCCCTGCTTAACTTCATTTTGAGTCAGTCATCATCTCCTAACTTCTTGAGACTATGCTGTTTAGTGCTCAAGAGCATTGGCTTTGGTGCCAGAATGTGTGGATTTGAATTCTGCTTCTCCCTCACTAACTGTGTGACCTTGGCGGAATTACCTAACCTTTCTATGCCTGTGTTCAGATAAATACAATGGGGGTAGTTATAATACCCACCTCAGTATGTTATACTATGCAACCTGTGGTATAATTGTTGTAAGGATTAAAATGAATTAACACATGTAAAACACATTCACCAGAATCACCTGGTTCCCACCATAGAGCTATTTAATAAAAATGTCTATATTTTCTTGATCATGTACCACTTATCAGTAAATAATTTTTGATTATCCTCATTAGAAGCTTGTGCATATAGTTAGTAATTTATATGTATTGTTGTATTTAGTATAAAATTGTATAACATATTTAGATATTTTAAAAGTAAGATTACAAATAAATATAAAACGTTTGAACATCTTTTCCTCATATCTTAGTGGATTATGATTCAGAAGTCATTGATTTAGAATGTATTTGCTGAGTTGAACTAACCTGAAAAGAGTAACAGTGAATTCAGCTAGCCAAAATCTTCAGGAAACAGTTTGATAATTAGTTTCTCCATTCCCCATGCAAATGCCAAGGCCAAATGTGAAATCCTCTTCCCAGTTCCCTGTGTTTTTCATTTCAACAATATTTTTGTTTACTTCTATTTCTTTGTTCTTTGTACTTTTTGTATTGTCAACCAACTCACTATTTGTAGTTGTGACCTTGACAGTATTCAAAATCCTCTGTTCTTAGCCACAGATGTGTGTATTTTTAAAAAAGATAAAATGAGCTCTTTCTTTTTTAATTGTTGATAAAGGTTTCCTCACTTCCACCTTATTTCAGGTTTCTTCCCAATTGGCAGCGGTTGCAGCATCTTTCTTAGTTCTGAGTCACCAGTGACTCTGCCTAAGTTACAGTGCATCAACATGAAGAGGTGTTAATCTTCTTTTGTTCCCTCTTACAGCCAAGGAGGTAACAGTTCTTAAGAACATAGTCTGTCACCTTGAATCAAGTGGGTTTAACCTGAAAACTCAGGCAAGGTCTTAAAGATGTAGCTCTCAGCTATGAACAGTGAGGGAGAATTTGAACATGACCATCCTTAGTTATAATGATATTTGGATGATGGAATCCCATTACACTGCATAATGTGGGATGTTGACATTTTACTCAAACACGTAATCCTTGTCATTGAGTGTGGGAAATAGATTGCTACCAAGATTAGGGTAACACAAGATATCACTACATAGAAATGACAGAAAGCCCAAAATAACAGCAGTAATCGTTTTCCACTTTCTCTCTTATCCTTTTTAGAACTCAAATGATGTCCTATGGTCCAATCTTCATGATTTTAAGTAGCTGCTCTGGTTCTGATCAATGTTTAGAGAACACTTTATTTTATAAATGCCTTCAAACACATTAACATTGACTATATATAATTATTGAAATAAAGGATTTGATTTTTGTCCTTAGAACCATATTTTGTAATCAAAGAACTTCATTGTTGAATTAAGGTAAGATTGCATTTGGGTTTTAATGCATATTCTTTTTCACTGTTAATATATTGAAGATAGAAAATTTTATTTCCATTTTAATGACACCGCCTTTGTGGTAAATATTCAAGATCAACATGGCTGTTTATCTAGAAAAATTCAAGAGCATTTTCATTTAATTTGAATACCTCATATGTAGTGTATACTGATTAACAATTTATAAATAATTTGAATACACTAAAATGTACACAAACATATAGAGAATTCAGTCTTTCATGGTTCTTGTAGGAACATGGTAACAGCATAGAATTAAATGTTTCTACCTCCTCTTCTAAAATTCATATTATGAGAAAACAACATAACATAAAGTCAAGAAGAAGGTGACACTTGGCCTAAGTGATGAGGAGTCAAACGTTGAGGATCTAGGGGAAGACCATTCCAGACAGAGTCAATGGTAGTTGCAAAGGCCCTGAAGTAGAGATGAGACTGTGGACTGAAAGAACAGAAAGAAGACCTATGGTGCTTGATCTAAGTGAGGAATGGAGAGAGTGTTAGGAGATGAAGGTAGAAAAGTAGGCAGGAGCCTGAACACATAGGACCTTGTAGGTTAAAGTAAGGAATTTGGATATTCTTTCAATATAATTGATAGCCATTGAAGCAATTTAAGCAGCAAAGTGACAGTTTGCCTTACTGTTTAAAAGTCCTGTTGTTATTGGGAAAATTGTTGAAATTTGAATAAGGTTTGTAGATTAGATAATAAAATTATATCACTATTAGTTTCCTAATTTTGATAATTATGCTCTGTTTATGTAAAATTAAGTTTTTGTTTTTAGGAAATAACATGCATAAATACTTATGGGGTAAAAGGGTGAGCTGTCTCAAATGCTACAGAAAATAAGTGTGTGTTGACAGAGAAGTGAATGCTATGCAAATGTGGTAAATGCCAGTTCTTCTTGGGAATTGGAGGGAAAGGTAAGCAGAGATTATTTGTTCTATTCTTGTACTAGTCTTTTAAAAAAAATACATTTTTATTGATTTCAGAGAAAATGGGAGGGAGAGAGAGAAGAAACATCAAATGACCTACTGCCTCTTGCACACCCCCTACTGGAGATTGAGCCTGCAACCCAGGCATGTACTCTTGACGGAAATTGAACCTGGTACCCTCCAGTCCACAGGCTAATGCTCTGTCCACTGAGCCAAATCAGCTAGAGCTATTCTTAGTCTTACAACTTTTTTGTAAATCTGAAATGCTTTCAAACTAAAAAGTAAAAAAGTAAAAAGATTATACTGGCCTGTATGATTTATAGGACAGCAAATGTGAGAGCAGGGAGACCTTTAAGGGAATGATCACAGTGGTCTAGGAAAGCAATGGCAGTGGCTTGGATTGAGGCAGTGGCAATAAAAGTAAAGAAAAATGGCCCGATTCAAATATATACTGTTGATTGAACTTGCTCATGAGAATATGTGGTTGGTGAAGGAAAGAAAGAAATGATACTTGAATTAGGGTTTTTGAGCTATGGTGATGCCATTTTCTGAGATGGGAGGAGTGAAGTTGTTCAGAATATAAAAGAAGTCACCCCTGATCATTTAAGGTTTGGGTTGCTGGAGTTGATGGTAAAGAACCTTTTTACAAAAATTTATCATTTAATCTGACAAAACCAGAGGTTAAGTTCCTATAAAGGTAGTTTTTCTCCATTTCTTTGGTGGAGTCTCTGTCTTTGAAATAATGTAATATTTATCACCAGAAAATATGCATGTAAGTGAATTGGTGAAAATCCATCACCGCATTTAGCTAAACAACTCAAACCAGTACCTCACTATTACTGACAAGTCAAGAAGACAATACAAGAAAGAATGCAAAGAAAAACTTCAAAAAAATACATATTTGAACTATGAAAGCCATATGGGTTTGTTGTAATAAATTTAAACAGTATGAAAGTAAAAAATATACTTTTCCCTCTTTCCTAATTTTGTGCTTTAGGAAAAAGCCTCTATT
The DNA here is from genome assembly GCA_004026665.1 of Murina feae. Taxonomy (NCBI): domain Eukaryota; kingdom Metazoa; phylum Chordata; class Mammalia; order Chiroptera; family Vespertilionidae; genus Murina; species Murina feae. The sequence continues at coordinate 6,791 of PVJC01021502.1, forward strand.
AACAGTTGGATGTTCTTTCATACATCTATCTCTGTATAACCAGTTCCCAACTCTCTTTTCACATGTACATATGTAACATATTTGAACTCCTTTTGATAAAAATGGGAGCATATTAGTTATCTATTTCTGTGGGACAAATTTCCTCAAAATGTAGCAGCTTAAACAGCAGTTATTATCTCATAGTTTCTGTTGGTTAGGAATCTTGATATGGTTTATTAGCTGGATCCTTTGCTTTGAGATTTCTCATGAGGCTGCCTTAAGATATTGGCTGAGGCCGTGGTCTTATCTAAAGGCTCAAATAGGGAATTGTATGCTTCTAAGCTCTCCCAATTGGTTGTTGGAAGGATTCAGTGATTTGTGAGGCTGTTGGACTAAAGTAAGTCCTACCTCAGTTCTTTGCCATATGGGCCTTTTCATAAGGTAGCTCACAACATGGCAACTGACTTCCATTACAGTAAGCAATAGGAATCCACTGTCTCTTTATTATCTAATCTCAGAAGTGCTATCCCATCACTTTTTGCCATATTCTATTCATTAGAAGTGAATCACTAGGCTCAGCTCACACGCAAGAGGAAGGGATGACACAAAGGTGTGAATATGGGGGTTTTCTGAGAAGTTGACTACTATAGTGTACATGCAATTATGCAACTTAAGCTTTTCAATTAATGCACTGTGACTATTGTCTATCTAATCTAATAAAAGAGTAATATGCTAATTGGCATCACTCCATTACACCCTAAGCCATGCCCACCAACCAATTAGAGTGACTATATGCAAATTAACCCAAGCAAGATGGTGGCCAGCAGCCATGGAGCTAGAGCAAACACAAGGTTTGCTTGCCCCGGTGATGGAGGAAGCTAAACTTCCCGCCTGCCTAGCCCATTTGTGGCTTCCGCTCAAGGAAACAGTTTCAATTATAGAAGCCACAGAGCTAGAGCAAACAGGAGGCTTGCTTGCCCCAGCGATGGAGGAAGCTAAGTTTCCCCACCTGCCTAGGCTGGCTGTGGCCTCCGCTCAAGGCAAAAAAGTTTCAATTATAGAAGATAAATAAATCCCAGATACCTGCTTCCAGCCAGCCTCGCTGGGAGCTTGGGTCTCTGGGGGCTGTGCCCATTCTGCAAACAGCCATCAGCCTCTCACCCAGGCTGGCCAGGCACCCCAGGGGAGACCCCCACCCTGATCCAGGATACCCTTCAGGGCAAACCAGCCGGCCCCCACCCATGTACCAGGTCTCTATCCTGTATAATAAAAGGGTAATATGCAAATTGACCTTCACAGCAGAACCACTGGGAATGACTGCTCACTATGACACACACTGACCAGCAGGGGGCAGATGCTCAATGCAGGAGCTGCCCCTGGTGGTCAGTGCACTCCCATGGGGGAGCTCTGCTCAGCCACAGGACAGGCTGACGGCTGCCAGTACAGCAGTGGTGGTAGGAGCCTCTCCTGCCTCCTCAGCAGCGCTAAGGATGTCCGACTGCAGCTTAGGCCTGCTCCCTGCTGGCAAGTGGACATCCCTTGAGGGCTCCCAGGCTGCCAGAGGGATGTCTGACTGCCAGCTTAGGCCTGATCCCCCGGGGAGTGGGCGTAAGCCAGCAGGTGGACATCCGCTGAGGGGATGTGAGAGGGCACAGGCTGGGCTGAGGGACCCCTTCGAGTGCACAAATTTTTTTGCACTGTGCTTCTAGTGTTAACATAGACATTTCTTAAGTTCTTAATTATTGGGTTGTATTTCTTTGTATAGATATTCACAATTTATTTAATAATGTCACATGAATTAAAATTATTTTTATTTTCATTGTGAACAATACATGTATTTATTTGACATTACTGTAAAAAATTTAAAGACATTTTTGTGTTTATGCTATAACAAAATTGAGAAGTTATAAAGATTTCCCATATATTATTTGCCCCCACACATGTTGCCTTCCCCATTTCCAAAATCTCTTACCAGAATGATACATTCATTTAAAAAAAAATTTTTTTTTTTTTTACCAAGGATGAAACTACACAGCAACATGTAATCATAATCACCTAAAGTCCATAGTTTATCTTATTTTACTTGGTTGTACATTCTATGAGTTTGGACAAAAGTATAATGATATATATCTATCATAATATCATATAAAGTATTTTCACTGACTTAAAAATCCTTGGTGCTTTACCTATTCATTTCTCTCCTCACTCCCCATCCTTGGAAACCACTGATATTTTTTGTCTGCAGATGTTTGTCTTTCCTAGAATGTTATATATAACTAGAGGCCCAGTGCATGAACTTGTGCACCATTGGGGTCCCTTGGCCTGGCCTGTGGGACCAGGCTGAATCCCCTGAGGGGTCCTGGGATTGCAAGAGGGTGCAGGCCAGGCCAAGGGACCCCACCGGTGCACGATTGGGGCCAGGGAGGGTTGCAGGAGGTTGGCCAGCCAGGAAGGGACCCCGGGAGGGCTCCAGGGCATGTCCGGGCCATCTCACTCTGTCCTGATCAGCCTGACCGACCCTAGCAGCAAGCTAACCTACTGTTTGGAGTGTCTGCCCCCTGGTGGTCAGTGCACATCATAGTGAGCAGTTGAGCGGCCTTAGCATATCATTAGCACATTAATCTTTGATTGGTTGAATGGCCGACTGGTCGACCAGACACTTAGCATATTAGGCTTTTATTATACAGGATTGGAATCATAGTATGTAGCCTTTACAGATTGGCTTCTTTCACTCAGTAGTATGCGCTTAAGGTTTCTCCTTATCTTTTCATGGTTTAATAGCTGTATTTTTAAAAAATGCTGAAATTGTCTAGGTGTCCCACAGTTCATTTATTCACTCACCTACTGAAGGATATCTTGATTGCTGCCAAGTTTGACAATTACGAATAAAGCTGCTATAAACATCCATGTGCAAGTTTTTATGAGGATATAAGTTTTCAACTTATTTGGGTAAATATTAAGGAATGTAATTGCTAGATTGTATGATAAATAATTTTGTGAGAAAATGCCACTGTCTTCTAAAGTGGCTACCCCATTTTGCATTCCCACCAGCAAAGTCTGAGAGTTCCTATTGCTTCACATTCTCACCAGCATTTGCTCTTGTCAGTGTTCTGGATTTTGGCCGTTCTAATTCTCTAAGGACATATAATGTGGTGCATCTTTTCATATGCTTATATGCCATCCGTATACATCTCATACATTTTGATGTTGATATTATTGTCATTAATTTCTTTAAAAAAACTTTTTATTATAAAAGTTTGTAATCATTATAAAAATAGAGACACCCGAGTAATGAAGCCCTAATTTTATACCACCAGTTTTCACAAATATAGCCAATGTTATTTATCTAACACATACTTCTTCAACCATCTGGCTTACTTAAAAGCAAAGCTAGACAAATTATTTTATCTATAAGTACTTTTATTTACATTTATAACAGACTTGGGTTCTTAAATAAACATCATTATATCCAAATGAAAAAATAACAAAAATTCTTTATATCACTTAATTGCCAGTCAGTGTTTAAATTCCCCCCACTTGTCTTGTGAACATCTTTTTGCACTTGGTTTGTTTGAATCAGCAGTTAAATAAGGACCACATTTGTCATTTTGTTGATACGTCTCTTTCACTTTATATCAGACCTTCCTCCTTTTTGTTCTTTATTTTTTTGTAATGAAATGGACATTTGTTTTGTAAAATGTGGCTGAGTGTATCCTCATGCTGTTGGTTAAAATGTTCATCTATGCCTGTATTTCCTGTAAATTATTGGTTACAACTAACGGTTTGGTCAGATTCAGGTTTGAGTTTAATACTTTTGGCAAGAATCTTTCATAGGTGGTGCTATGCACTTCCTATTACATCATATCAAGGGGCTCATAATGTTTGATTCTTCCCATGATATTAAGACTGATTAGTGGTTCAGAGTGTTTCCACCATTCATTATAAAGTTCCTTATCAGTTTTATCTAATGGTTTTAGCAGCCATCCATGATCCTTGCCTAGATACATCATTTCATTAGGTGTTGCAAAATGGCATTTCAAATTCTGTTATTTCTTTATATCAGCTAAATGTTTACTCTGAAACATATTTCGTAGAGAAGAGCATGATAAATTCTTGAATCTTTTATTTACCGTTTTTTAGAATGGTTTGGTGCTCTAGAAACCTCCAGGAGTGACCACTTTTAAGGTATTGTTACAAGTGTATAGATTTTAACGTTTGATGTGTTTAATCCACTGTAGTTATTATTTTTTCAATGTTCACGTTGTCCCATCTTAGGGCAGTGGGAAGCCATTTGCATGGATTGCTAGGTCTGTTTCATGTGACCCTAGTACTCTTTCATAGTTTTGTTTTCTGGTACTACAAGATGTCCCAGGTTTTATCTGTACAACTCCTTCCCTCGATCCAGAATCTGTCATTTCCTCCAGAAGTTCTAGTTCTTATTAGTGGGAACTGTCATTAATTTCCAAATAGTCCGTAATTTCCTTCTTAGATGTTGAGTTATTCAGAAAAGTGTTTTGAAATTTCTAAATGGCTAGTTTTTGGCTTGTATTTTATTGTTCATTTCTCTATTTTATTTTTCCTATGGCCAGAGAATGTATGTGTGTGACTTTCTTTATGGCTTACCATTGCCATTACCAATTAAAAAATGTTTTATGAGCATTACATAGAATTCTATGGAGTTATTAAATCAATTCTTAAATTGTTATTAATGAACATTACTTATTTTTATTTATTTACCTGTAGGTTTTTAAGAGAATTGTGTTAAAAATGAATGCTATGGTAGTGGTTTGTCAACTAATTTATAAAAATATATTTTAGTTTACTTATCTTGAAGGATTATGATTTAGTGTATAACATTAGGGTCTAGATAGAAAAATCTAATTATTCTCATCTGTAAGATGGATAATTTAAAACAATATAAGATTAAATTCTCGCCCTGACTGGTTTGGTTCAGTGGATAGAGTGTCGGCCTGCGGACTCAAGGGTCCCAAGTTCAATTCCAGTCAAGCTTTCGGGCACATCCCCAGTGGGAGGTGTGCAGGAGGCAGCTGATCGATGCTTCTCTCTCATCGATGTTTCTAACTTTCTATCCCTCTCCTTTCCTCTCTGTAAAAAATCAATAAAATATATTAAAAAAGATTAAATTCTCTTCCCTTTATTAAGGGTTAGACCCCACAGAGTAAAAACATAGATTTTTGCTTTTGTAAAAGATTGTGGATTTTGTTGGTAGCTCCAGGAGGGGTAGAAAATGTCATATTTTGGGAGTTGTGGTGCTAGTTCGTATATGCAATAACTTGATAGTGTTGTGAATTGCAAATAGTTGAGTGAATAAATGAGAAATTATTGGCCAGTGGTCAATGTAATTATTATTGACTACCTCTTGGTAATCTGGTAGTCTGAAGAAAATGAAGACATTTACAGAATATGAGTGCAACAGGATTCCCTCTTGGTTGTGCCTTTTCCTTCCATGGAATGCTCTGAAAATAAAAGCATACATTAAGAAAGCCCAGTGAATTGCCTGACCACCTAGGGTAAGGCCAGCCTCACTCATGCTAAGAAGGGATGTGTGACAGGCAATGTGCACATGACATTTTAACACACTGAGTTGTGGCTGAGCCAGGAGAGCCTGCCACTTACATTTCAGCTGTTTAAAAATACAATTTCACACATTCTTTCATGTTATTAATGAAATGCTATGCTTCAAATGAAGAGGCCTGCTTGCCAGGTGGAGCAATAATTATGCCTGGGCAGTCTGCAGCTGTACTTAGTTATAAAGCTTTAACTACAGAAAATAGAATTTGAGTTGCTTTTATGCATCTCATAATATTTTCTCAAATCAGTATATTTATATGACAGTTAAATAATTTCAAAAGAGCTTACTGGCATTTAAATTTTTGGGGGGAGGGTTCGAACATTGAAAACCTGATTCTAAAAATTACCTATTTTTTGGTTATCTTTCAGCAAAACGAATCTTAAAATTTTTCTTTTGTTTTCCTGGCAACAGTATAATCCATCTCTTTCTTAACTTCTTCCTTTTTCCCCACTCACTACCCCCAGTCTATTTGCAAATACACTGGTGCTGGTTGGAAATATATCCAGGATGCAGCCTCTTTTTACCCCCTGACTACTGCAACCTGAGTTGAAGTTGCATCACCTCTTGCCAGGACTGCTGCAAACACTTTCTATTTAGGCTCCTGCTTCCCTTCCATGATGAATTCTACACCCAGCCGAATGAGTTCTTAAAAAGATAGATCAGATTGTGTTTCTTCACTATTCTAAACCTCTTTTGGTGTCTTCTCATTTGGAGTAAACCTAGAGTTGTTGCCATGGCCCAGCAGACCTTACTCGGTCTGTATCCCCCTGGCATCATTTACAAGCTTTTATCTAGATATTATCTTACTGAATTTTCACATTTTTATTTTTTATTTTAGAGGTGAGAAAATAGAGACTCAAATAATGTGGCATAAGTAGGATTCAAACCCAAGTTCTTTTAAAAATATATATTTTATTGATCTTTTACAGAGAGGAAGGGAAAGGGATATACAGTTAGAAACATCGATCAGCTAGCTGCCTCCTGCACGTCCCCTACTGGGGATGTGCCTGCAACCAAGGTACGTGCCCTTGACCAGAATCGAACCTGGGACCCTTGAGTCCGCAGGCCGACGCTCTATCCACTGAGCCAAACCGATCAGGGCCAAACCCAAGTTTTTTAAACCCAGAGGATTTTTCCTATCCAAACAAATAAAAAATATGTGTAGGCCCTTTTTATTTGGATAGCCTTTTCAAAAATTTAGGAAAGTAGATATGGCATTAAAGCTTATTGCTATTGGGGTTTGAAGTAGCCCTAGTTATTTAAAATCATCTTTAGCAATTAATAAGGTGGGAAGATCATATTTTGAAGATGGGTTGAACTGCTCCCACTTTCTTATAGCATGGTAGCTGGTTTCACATGGGGCATTTCGGAGGTCAGACAAAAACTGCAAATCTCTTAAGACCCAGCTTATGATGTTGTACAATATCACTTTTACCATATCTGGATTGGTTATGTAATCAGAATAGGTTACAGGACCATTCTGATTTCAGGAGAGTGGATTAAACTCTCCCTTTTGACAGGGGATTCATTGCAAAAGGTGTGTTGTGGCCATCTTTGGAAACATAACCTACCCCAAAAGTCACCCTGAAAAACTGTCATAATTTTATCACCAGTAGAGAATAAAGAATCTTTTAAGACAGTGATGATAATAAAATTGTGCATTTTTTGGGGGTGTGCTAGGTATTAAAGAAAAACTTCATCTCTGAATAATATACTTCTCACTGGGTATGCCTTTGATATTTATTGTTTCTCTCTTTTTTTTTTTAATCCTCACCTGAGGATATATTTTCCACTGATTTCTAGAGAGAGAGTATAAGGGAAGAAGGAGGAGGGATGGAGGGAGGGAGGGAAGGAGAGAGGAAGAGAGAGAGAGAGAGAGAGAGAGAGAGAGAGAGAGAGAGAGAGAGACATTGATGTGAGAGAGGCACATTGATTGGTTGCATCCCTACTGTGGCTGGAGAACCTGCAACCGAGGTTACATGTGCAAATCTGAGATCCTTTGGTCTTCAGGCAAACACTCTATCCACTGAGCAAAATCAGCCAGGGCTCTTGTTCCTCGTGATTGGACCAGCATTGATAACACTTTCAAAAGAAAGAGAAAAGCTATATTGTGGAATCATGCTGAGTTCTCCATATTTCATACATGTAGATTTATTTGTATTTTGCAACAGGATCTAATGAAGCTGATTTTATGCTATTTGTCACAAGGAAACTTGGACAAGAGAATGTAGGCCAATCATCACCATTCACTTTGAATAGTAGACTATAATTCATGGTAATATTATAATCTGTGCTACTAATACACGATCTTGTCATGTTCAATAAATCTGGAAATGGAGAATTGATCTTCTATTACAGTATAGTAGTCTTTCAAATTAAAAACCAACAACCATATACAGGTGGTTTTAAATTCATTATTTCTCTTTAACATTTATTTAGACATACTTCTAGCACACTACAAGGCATATGGTAGGGCACTGCATAACTATTTGCAAATGTCAGATAGTATAATATCTGTGAAATCAGTTTGTTTTATCTTTGAAATTTCTTTGTATGAGGAAGAAATGAAATACTGTGGTTAATTCTAATTATAGAGTCTTACCAGGCACTACCCTTTTTGTAGACATATGTAAACTATATGCATTTAGTGTATCTAATCATTGTTTTAACTTTCACTTTAGCACTATCATTTTTAATTTGTGATATTTTGGTCTCATGTTTTAATTTCTTACCCCATTTCATCTTCCCCAATTCACCTTCCATTGCTTGGCAGGACACACTGTCTGGAATTGTTGAGTTAACAACTTCCTCTGCTGTGATCATGTAATTCTAATCTTTACCCTCACGAGAGAGAACTTTTGTGAATTCTAAGTCCATATGCTGCATATCCCATTTTGCCTCTGAAGTTAGTTCCAGACACGTGACAAATGCGGTCAAAGTATTTACAACAAATGTCCACAGGAGCATTCATACTAAGCGACTGGGAAACTGGGGTTGATTCAGAGAAAAGTTTCTGTTTGACTTGACTGTCATAAACAATGAGATCACAAAAGTAAATACTCCACATCTGGCTGTCTGGATCCTTACTTGAGTGGATATTTCTGTAAAGAAAGAAGCCATGTGGATCAGTCAGCATGGTATTGTCCACATAATTACAATATTTTCTAAGTAGTGAAAAAAAATTCTTGGTTGATTCTTTGGATAAGTTTCACTCTCATGATAAGTAATCAGTCACTGTATTTCGATCAGCATTGTGTAGGCAAATTAAAGTGTTTGGATATTTCAATATGACATGGGTATATTTGTGGTAGAAGTAATTTAGTTTACAGATTACAATATTGGCTAACTGCAAAAGCACAGTATCTTAGTTGCCTCAAAATGTGTAGCTATCTAGTTTTAACCATCTTGGGTTTTCCCTTTTATGCAGGATATTTTCTCAAGATGGCATTTAATTAAAAGAGAAAAGAGCAGAGGAGAACCAAGATGGCGGCATAAGGCATACACCTGAATGCGTAGCCTTCCACAACCACATTAAAAAATACAGCTATAAAGCTAAACAGCCATCCTCTAGAACCAAGGGAGTGGAAGCTTTACAACTAGAAGGCAAGAGAAGGAGTGCATTGAGACTGAGTAGAAGTTCCCGGTGCCAAAACAGGTACGGACTTGCACGAAATGGTGGTGGTGTGGGCAAATGGTGGCGGTGGCTACACCTGGGTCCACGGCTTGGAAGGGGTTTACAAACTCTGGGGTCACACTGAATGCGTTGCAGGCAGTCTGTAGCTTCTAGCAGAGCTGTTTGCAGTGATCACTGCCGCAGAGCTCTGAGACTTGGGGACTCAGGGGTGCGCAGAATCCAGGGAGTGGAGAAGCCAAAACGGGGAAAAGCTGTGGAGCTGGCTGAGGGGCAGCCATCTCAGGTTACTCCGCCCCGGTGATTCTGAGACCCTGCCCCACCCAATTTACAACCACACCCAAGCTGTGCACCTGTCTGCCTGTAAGCCTAATTTAACAAACTGCAGCTGGGACAGAACTCCAAAAACTCCAAACCCAAAACAACGAGGAGAAAGGCCTAGAGGTCATTTCCTTTCAGTGACACCAACAGCAATCAAGATTTAACTACAACAAGACTGTTTACCCAGCCCTCAAAGGTGTACACCAAGAGTGCCCACCCCAGGTGATTGGGGAGGCTGAATCACTGGGCCCTATAGGACACCTAGCACAGAAAGCCACTCTATCAGCACAGGGAAGCAGCCAAAATGCGGAGACAAAGAAACAGAGCACAAATGACAGAAATGGAGGAAAGCAAATGAATGGATATAGAGTTCAAAACCACAGTTATAAAGCTACTCAAGAATCTTCTACGAACCTCAGAGGAACTAAGTGATACCTTCAAGGATCTTAATGAGAATACCAAAAAAAAAAAAAAAAAAAAAAAAAAAAAAAAAAAAAAAAAAAAAAAAAAAAAAAAAAAAAATGGAAAAGGATCAAGCAGAAATTAATCATACACTGACTGAAATAAAGAATAATATACAGAGATCCAACAGCAGACTAGAGGATCGCACGAATCAAGTCAAAGATATGTAATACGGAAAAGCAAAAAAACACCCAACCAGAAAAGCAAAAAGAAAAAAGAATCCAAAAATTTGAAGGTAATGTAAGGAGCCTCTGGGACAACTTCAAGTGTACCAACATCAGAATTATAGGGGTGCCAGAAGAAGAGAGAGAACAAGACAAGATACCGAAAGCCTATTTGAAGAAATAATGACAGAAAACTTCCTCCACCTGGTGAAAGAAGTGGACTTACAAATCCAGGAAGCATAGAGAATCCCAAACAAAAGGAATCCAAGGAGGACCACACCAAGACACATCATAATTAAAATGCCCAGGGCAAAAGACAAGGAGAGAATCTTAAAAGCAGCAAGAGAAAAGCAGTTGGTTACCTACAAGGGAGTACCCATACGACTGTCAGCTGATTTCTCAACAGAAACGATGCAGGCCAGAAGGGAGTGGCAAGAAATATTCAAAGTGATGAATAGCAAGAACTTACAACCAAGATTACTCTAGCCAGCAAAGCTATCATGTAAAATTGATGATCAGATAAAGAGCTTCATAGATAAGAAAAAGCTAAAGGAGTTGATCTCCACCAAACCAGGATTATTTGAAATGCTGAAGGGCATTCTTTAAGGAGAGGAAGAAGAAGAAAAAGGTAAAAATAAAAATTATAAACAATAAAGTGACAACAAATACATATCTATCAACCAGTGAATATAACAAGTCAATAGAAATATCTGATGAACAGAATATACTGGTGAATAGAATAGAAGTAAGGGCATAGAAAGGGGATGGACTGACAATTCTCAGGGGGAAGGGGGTGTGAGGGGTATGGGAAGAGAATGGACAAAAATCTTACATCTATGGATGAAGACAGTGGTGGGGGTAAGGGCATGGGGTGAGGGGGGAATCAGGTGGAGGGGAACTATGGGGATTAAAAAAAGGAACATCTGTAATAATTTGAACAATAAAGATTTATTTAAAAAAATAAAAGAGAAAAGAGCTTTTCCATTTCAGAAGTAGTCCTTAATATTTAATATTATAATAAATTAGGTACAGTGCCAAATGGATTATCTCTTTATGCAGTAACCATTCAAATAGTTAAAACTTAACTGGTAACCATTAAGTTATGGGAATATAATTCAGCAAAAGGTAAAAAATAAGAATTTTTCTAATGGGCCTGAATATGTGTTAAAATATATATATATTTTAAATATGTTTGCATTAGGGATAATCTATATATGTTGATTCTTTAGTACACTATTTGTACTTCAAATATTTTTTCTCTTTTTATAATGCACAATAGTAAAAGGTAATATATTTGGAAGTGTGTTGGCAAGGGAAACTGGTAAACTTAATCCAATAACTTGGAGTGCCTTGGAGAAAAGGTACTATAGAAACACAAGGTATTATTATCACTATTATTATTGTGTAGAGCTGGAAACCCTACCTGCCCTTTGTAAAAGCTGACCAGAAAAGCAGAATTACCATAGCAGGAGTTGCAAGAGTTTCATGTTTTGAAAAATTTACACAGCTAAGTGGTAAAAAAATAATTTTAAAAATGGCTTACTCAGATTTCTTGTTACTGTTCTTCATTTTTGAAGATGATGCTTTCAGTGATTATTTTCCAGGTATAACAGGTAAGTTACAGTTCCAATTCTTGGAAATATTAGAGGTCAAATTAGACATATGATTTTTAAAAACTGGAAGTTGACCCTTGAGATTTAGATGAAACAGACTCTAGGTTGCACAGAAGAATATAACATTTTACATTAATATCCAAACACTTGTGCACAGGGATTATTTACTTCTGTACCTTGGCTTAGGATGTGTAGTATTAGACACATGATAATTAAAATGCCAAGACACATCATAATTAAAATGCCAAGGGCAAAAGACAAGGAGAGAATATTAAAAGCAGCAAGAGAAAAACTGTTAGTTACCTACAAGGGAGTACCCATACGACTGTCAGCTGATTTCTCAACACAAACCATGCAGGTGTAGGTGTTGTGAGTAAGAGGATCATCTCTGCAGTTAGACTGGTCTCCATTAAAATTGTGGCTACCAGCTCCTCTGTGACCTTAAGATATAAATATCAGCCTGGCCAGTGTAGCTCAGCAGTTGAGCGTTGACCCATGAACCAAGAGGTCACAGGTTTGATTCCCTGTCAGGGCACATTCCCCGGGGTTCCGGGCTCGATCCCCAGAAGCGGGTGTGCAGGAGGCAGCCAATCAATGATGTTTCTCTCTCATTGATATTTTTATCTAACCCTCTCCCTTCCTTTCTAAAAATAAAAATTTATTTAAGAAATAAAGAAAAACCCCCAAAATGAAAATCATTAACCTTTCCAAGGCTTAGTTTCTTCATTTATGTATTTCAGATAAAATCACACCAAAATCTGTGACTTGCACACAGATGAGTTCTCAGAAGTGGAGGCTATCATCTCAGTAAGTACTACCATCATCCTAATTCATGTTGTACTTCTTAACTCAGTGATTACCAAGATATTTATATAGTGTCTGCATAATTAGGATCTTGAGCTTTTACTTTGTGCTGCTCCTCACTTTAGAGAGTGATAGAAAAGAAAGGTTGTAGAAATCCTCTAATTTTGATAGCTACTAATTATTATATTTGGAGGTGAAGGAGAAGTTACTCATAAAATAAATATGTTGGTTTTATGTAATTTTTTTGCTACATAAATATAATTTAAGGAAATGAGATGTATAATTAATCAATTAGCCAACATGAATTTAATTTTGTAATTTTATCATTATCAATTATATAGTTAAAAGTTTACTTGGATATCATGTTAAATGATCTTGTTAGGGCTATATTTTCAAAATTGCTTTAGCAATACTTAAGCTTTTTTACCAGGTATACCTGCTTATTCCAGTCATTTTAGTTATCCTATAATTTACAAACCAGAAGGAAACATGTTTCCACTTTTTCTTTCTATAAATATGTGTCTTAAAAGAGGGTATTTTAATGTTCTCATTATCCTGTGCCTGCAAATAATTGTGAGTGCAAACATTTTGCATTTCCAAGTATGACGAACATATTTAGGGCTCAGTAGACATGCCCTTTATTCAGCTTAGAGAAGTGAAGCACTCAGTTTTTATTTCAAGATGGTTTTTAAAATGGAATCAGGTAAAAACCTTAGGGTGGCTACATTTTACTGAAGACCATTTACCATTTCTTCCTTTTTCCCCCTTTATTGATTAAGATATTACAAATGTGACCTTATCCCCCAATATCCTCTCATCCCCTCACTCCTGCTCTCACCCTCACTCCCTGTTGTCCACATCCATTGCTTATACTTATGTGCATGCATACAAGTCCTTTGGTTGATCTCTCCCCTTTACCCCCACCCGCCCCTACCTTCCCTCTGAGTTTCGAGCATCTGATCGATGCTTCTCTGTCTCTCCATCAGTTTTTGTTCATTGGTTTATGTTGTTCATTATAATTCACAAATGAGTGAGAGCATGTGATATTTAGAGACCCATCTCAGAACAAAGGATTTACCATTTCTTCCTTTTTAAAAAATTTTTATTGATCTTTTTTTAAAGAGAGAGGAAGGGTGAAGGGGAGGGAGAAAGAAACATCGTTCAGCTGCCTTCTCATGTGCCCTGCCCAGGAATTGAACTGGCAACCCTTTCAGTGCGTGGGATGACCAACTGAGCCACACCAGCCAAGGCCTTTTTTTTTTTTTTTAAAGTAATACATGTTAGTTTCTCTTTCTATCCCATTTTGCTCATGTCCTCCAGTTTGTACATACAGGCACACCCACATATAGTCATTTACTTTGTTCTTGCTTTCTTCTTTTATTTAAATTATTTATTCACTCAACCTTAATTTTTCCCTTGTCTTCTCCCTGCTGGTGTCAAATGAATTCCTTTTTCTGCAGAAGCTCAGCAGGAATCAGATTAATGCAGGTGGGACACAACTAGTGTAGTGTCAGGATGTGAAGCGACCTCTGTATTTGAAAGATAAGAGAATTGAAAAGTATCCAGCAGCTAAAAGTAAGGATGAAAAAAATCTTGATGCATCTTGTTCATTTCCACCAAGGAAGTGTTTGTAGTATCTCTGAGGTATTCTGTGAGAGAAAAATCACCACTGCCACCACCATCATCATCATTATTATCATCAAAATTCTTAAATGAAGATGAAACAGGCATAAATGCTGAATCTGGGACATGTTTTAATATATTTCAAGTTAGCAGCTCACAGGGAACCTGGAATATTGAAGTGCATGATTAATATGAACAGAAATGTGACATTGTCTCAACCCCTATCATTTAAATTGTATTATTTCCAGCAGTGAGAACCACCTCAAAAATTCATATTCCAAAGACAAAAAAAATTCATGTTTCTAGCCATCCTTCATCAATGTCAGGCTGTGATGATTAGCCATTGCATGGGTATTGTTGCCGCTAAAGCAAATGGCAACTTAGAACTGAAAGGATGTCCATTTTCCCCTCCTACTGGGTCTCTGGCCTGCCAACAGTATTTTTTACCCCCATGACTAGTATTCAGTGAAATAGCTGATGTTTAAAACAAGGTTGCTTACCCTTGCAATTGTTATTAAATTCTTTTCCTGGGCTATAATGCATAGGCTTTGATCTAAAATCCTGTCGTTGCTAGGACTTGTGTGATTACAATAATGTGCACTCCTCTTTTTGCTATTCCTATAGGGAAAATAAACCCCACATTAGTTCCATATTAGTACCTGACTTGGAGAAGTTAAAAAGCACCAGAAAAAGGTTAAACAGAGTCAAGTACACATAAGAGAGCAATGGTTATTAGTGTTCAGGGAGTCATTAAAAATTCTGCTTATACAGAAGAATTTATTGGTGCTCCTGCCTCTGGCTGTGTTATGCATTTTAATAAAGAAGTAGGATGTGTGTGTGTGTGTGTGTGTGTGTGTGTGTGCATGCATTTTTAGCTATGATTGAACAAGGACTTTAGTTATTTGGTCTGTCACCAATTCCATCCTTTCCCCCCCTCAGGTGTCTTTCTTTAACTTTGTGCTTCTGAAAATTCTGAAAATCCTTCTGTTTTATTTTTCATACAGGCAATGCAGAATGTATATGCCTCTTAAGTCTAAATATTAGTTTCTGGTAAAATTTTTGGGAGAGGTATCTTATATCTCTGATGAGAAAAATTAAAAGTTATGCCACAATATAAATGAAAAAATAATGCGAAGAGATTTCTGTAGTACGAGAGCAGATATGTAAAAGCTTTTGTAAAAACATTTACAAAGTAATAATAAATAAGACAATCACAATTACACGAAGGATGTGAGTATCCACAAAAAAAGGTAACAGCAGTTGAATGCCTTGGGTGGTGTGGTTATGCTCTCTCTCTCTGACTCTTGCTCTCTCTGCTCTTAGAGTTTTACTTCTATAAGCTCCTTAAAGACAAGGGGACCCAGCATTTCTCAATGCCTGGTGTCATTTTGGTACTCAAGTGCCTGTTTGCTGAGTGAACAAGGGAGATGCTTTTAGCCTTATACTTTGGAACTGAGCTCTCTATTCCACGAGTGAAGAAAAAAATAGTCAAAATGAGCCTGTGAGGGTGTGATGGGGAGTGACTACTTAATGGATGTGAGGTTTTGGTTTTCGGTGCTGAAAATGTTCTGTAATTAGATAGTGGTGATGGTTGCCTAACACTGTGAATGTGCTTAATGTCACTGGATTTTTCTTTATTTTTACTCACTTTTAATAGCTATTTTGGTAAATTTTATGTTACGTGTATTTTACCACAATAAAAAGAAATTTTTAAAAAAAATGGAAAGGAGAGGACTTTTTACCTGAATTAGACATTTGAAGGTAATTATATATAGAGAAAAAAATACATCTGCAATTTTATGAACCAAGGAAAGTTTGAAAAACAAACAAACAAACCCAATCCAAAGTATTTGGAAAGACATGTAGGTTATGATTTCAAGAAGTGATTTGAAAAAAACAAACTGATGAACAAATTAGATCCAGAGACATAGAAGCACGGAATAGACTGTCAAATCTCAGAGGGGAGGCTAGGGTGGGTGGGAGGGAAGAGATTAACCAAAAACCTTAAATGCATATGTGCATAACCCACGGGTGGACACAGACAATAGTGTGGGGAAGGCCTGAGTGGGTGGGTGGGGACGTGTGTGGGCTAGAAGGGGTCAGTGGGGGGGAAAAGGGGACATATGTAATACTCCCAACAATAAATATTTAAAAAAGTGATTGCTGATCATACTTTCAACTGTTCTTTCTAAATTCTAGTTGAAATGACCAAAGGAATATAAAATTAGAGAAAAAATTTGCTAGTGCTGGAAACTAGTATACACTGTTACTAATACTCAGAAACTTGAGGGACTTTTGTAAAATTTTCTGTAGACAAGATTGAACTATGAGAAGAGCCAACCAGAATGTGAAAGAAGTGTCTTCTTTTCATTCTAAGAGGAATAGATCCTGAGATGAACCCAGTTGCAAGCTCCAAATGCCAAGGTAATAAGGGCAGGAATGGTCTTTATGAATGGGAGAGGAAGAGAAATATTGGTCTTGTATAGGTACGTGTAAGGCACTGCATAGCACTTACTCCTAACTTATACTTAGAGCAGATATCAGGGGAAGTATGTAGAGCTTGATGTTAACACCTACCATCCTTTCTGTGTATGTTTCCTTTAATGCCTTTTCATTCTGGTCAGAGAATATCCTGTGTATGACTTAAGTTCTTTGAAATTCATTGAGATTTGTTTTATGCATCCAAGATATGGTCTATCTTTGGTCTCCAGGCCAGTGCTCTATCCACTGAGCCAAACTGGCTAGGGTGATATGGTTTATCTTGGTAAATGTTCCAGGTGCACTTGAAAAGAACGTCTATTCTGTTGTTGTTGGAAAGAATTAATTAGGACATATTGGTTGTTTATATTGATCAAGTCTTCTGTATCCTTAGTGACTTTGTGTTTATGTGTTTATCAATTATTAAGATATTGGCATTGAAATCCCTAACTATAATTTTGGATTTGACTATTTCTTCTTGCAGTTATATCAATTGTTTCTTTATGGATTTGGAAGCTATGTTATTAGGTGTATAAAAGTTTAAGATTATTATGTTGTCTTGATAAATTGATCCCCGTGTAACTATGATATTCTTTGAAATCTAATAATAATAGTCTGAATATATCATCATTTTAGCTTTCTTCTGATAAACGTTAGTATGGTGTATATTTTTCTATTCTTTTATTTTTAACCTATATGTGACTTTGTATTTAAAATGTGTTTCTAGCCCAGCCAGCATGGCTCAGTGATTGAGCATTGACCTGTGAACCAGGAGGCCACGGTTCGATCCCTGGTCAGGGCACATACTGGGGTTGCAGGCTTCATCCCCAGTGTAGGGTGTGCAGGAGGCAGCCAATCAATAATTCTCTTTCATCATTGTTGTTTCTATCTTTCTCTCCCTCTCTCGTACTCTCTGAAATCAATAAAAATATATATGATTTTCTGTGGAGAAGGTTGAAACAATTAATACTAATTGCAGGACAGGTAGAGAAGCCTTTGATCAGTATTTTTAAAATATAACACACTAAAAGTACAAGGTCAAACAGAGTGGTAAATGGCATTATCTCTGTATCTTCATAGGTCATAGGACCAAATCTTTACATTGATAAGTTTTCTAATTAACACTGCTATTTCAGACTTTCCATTTCTGTCTTAATATACCATTTCAAACAAATTTAAACTAAACATGCTCCATATGCTCGACTGTCTTTCTCAATTATAGGCCAATACTATAATGAAAGTACATGCAAAAATTTTGTACAAAATATTAGCATGTCAGGCCCTGGCCAGGTAGCTTAGTTAGAGTGTTGTCCTGATATACCAAGATTGCAAGTTTGATCCCCAGTCAAGGCACATACAAGGCGTTCATTATACAATGAATGCATAAGTAAGTGGAACAAGAAATGTATGTTTATCTCTCTCTTCCTCTCTATCTCTAAAAAAATTATTGACAAAAACCTCTAATATATATAAAAACTAAAGTATCATGAGCAAGTTGTGTTTGTCCCAAGAATATTAGGTTGTTTTAACTTTAGAAAGTTAATGTTATTTACCACATTAATACATTAAAAGAGAATAACCATGTCATCTCAAGTAATGCAGATATAGCATTTGATGAAATTGATCATAAAGTTAGAAAATACCCTTAGCAAACGGAGACCAGAAGGATAAGTCCTTAAATTGGCCAAGGGTTTCTAAAACCAGTAACTGTCCTACTTAATGGTGAAACTTAATGGTGAAACTTTTAAGCCTTATATTGGAGATTAGCAAAAGAGTATGTGACTCCAGCTACTTTTATTCCACAATCTATGGAAAGTCCTGACAAGTCCCATGAATAACTATAAATAAAACATATCAGGACATACGTAAAACTTTCAACAATAAAGAATTAAAAAAATAATAAAACGTATCATGACTGGATGGAAGGAAAGAAAACTGTCACTCTTTACAGATGTTATGATTTTATAAATACCAAAAAATCAGCAGATAATTTATTAGAATTAATAAGTCAGTTTAGAAAGGTAGTTGAATATAAAATCAATATATAAAAATCAATTACATTTCTACATGCCAGTAATAAACATTCAGAAAATGAATAAAAATATGCTTATTATAGCACAAGGATATGAATAATAAATTTAACAAAAGAGATGCAAGAGCTTTATGGAAAATGTTATAAAATTTTATTGAAGGATATTAAAGAGGACCTAACCAAATGGAGAGATAAGCCATGCTTATGGATCAGAAGGTTTCATATTGTAAAGGTGTCAGTTCTCTAACTGATTTAGATTCATTGCAATTCTGTTTAAAATCCATACAGGATTTATTTTTTTCTTTTGTGAAATTTCATAAGCTACTTACATAACAATGCAAGGGACCAAGAGAAACCACATTATTTTAAAGACAAAGAACAAAGTTCAGGAAATTGCCTAGTAAGATCAAGATTTATAAAACCATAGTAATGGGGATACTTTGGTGTTATTACAGGGATAAAGCTATAGGAGAGCATAAGGGAGCCCAGACAGGTAAAAGATGTAAGGAGTTTGGTTGCCCAAGCGTTGTAATTGTTGCGAGCCTTTTCCCCTTCCTGTCCCTGGATGGGTGATACAGAACCTTGACATTCTCTGTGCAAAGCACTCTGGGTCCTTCATTCTATAGGTGGGCCATTCTTCCAGTGTGCATGTCTTGTCTGAAGGGGTGGCTGTGTGTAATTTATTGTGTATGGGAGTAAATGTAGCTTGGATAGTGGGTGTGGGTGATCACATGTATGCACTTGACCCCTAATGGAACAGAATGGAGTTGGGAAAGAAGGGGCTGCGTCATGGCCAGGGCTTGGCAGATAGAATATGGCTCTCCCCAAATTCTGGTGTGTGTTGCTATGTTCTGGCCAGAAACTTTGAGAAATTCAAAAGTTTAAATTAGTGCTTCTCAAACTGTGATGAAAATCTAGATTTTTAAAAATTTCAAGTTGATTACAGACCGATACTTTTGTTAAATACAATAAAAATAAATTGCAAGAAAAATTAAATTTAAAAAGTAAACAACCAATGCAACATTACTCTGTCAAATTGTAGAAAAATTGCTAAACACTCAATTTCTTAAATAGGGACTTCACAAAGAAAGAAAGGCCAATAAATGTAAGGGAAGATGCTTCATTTCATTAATAATCAGAGCAATACAAAGTGGTAGACCAATGAGATAGCATACACTCATTGGGTTGGTAAATATGAACAACCTGACAAGTATTGGGGATGGTGTGGAGGAAAGTGAGTCTGGATCCACAGTGGCACAACTACTTTGGCAGACAGTTGGGCACTACTACCCTGTTTCCCCAAAAGTAAGACATCCCCCGAAAATAAGACCTACTTACAGTTTTGCCTCTCGCTGAAATATAAGGCATCCTCCCCAAAATAAGCCCCCTGAAGATAAGGCCTCCCCAATAATAAAGCCCCCCAAAGCTACCTTAACTGTGGAACTCTGGGCTTTAGCGGCGGGTGCTGCCGTGCAGCTCACTGTTGGCCACAGCGTAGCCGGAGCAGACAGGAAGTGTGAGGTCTCTTTTAAACAGAGAACCCGTGCCACCACCAGGACAAGCTGCCGCCTGCTGCTCGCTCTGCCCTGACGGAGTCTGGCTGACTCACAATTAGACAGTGAGTCGCGTGGGGCAGGAGTCGGGCACATTGTGTGGACACACAGGTAATAAATTTCCTTTTTTTTTTTTGTTCAACAATAAATGTGTACCGTATTCTTCTTCATGGAAAAGTAAGACATCCCCTGAAAATAAGACCTAGCACATCTTTGGGAGCAAAAATTAATATAAGACACTGTCTTATTTTCGGGGAGGCAGGGTAGGGAAGTTGAATTTTACATACATTCAAGAGACCTACCAGTCCCTTCTAAAGTGTCCCCCCACTGGAGAATCTCCTGTGATTATGTGTACCAGGATCCACATATATAAAAGTACATAGTTTTACACTTTTTATACTTAAACATTGCTTATAAGAGTAAAAAAACACACACCTGGAATTACTCAAATGTCCATCAGTAACAGATAGTTGAGATGTGATGCTTGTACAAGGGAAATGTGAGACAAACTATAGCTTTGTGCCATCAACATGAATGATCTCAGAAGCATAATGTTCATTCATTCAAAAAATATTTATTGAGTGCCTACTATGTGCCAGATACTGTTCTACATGGTGGGTAATTAATAGAGCTTATATTCTAGTGAGAAAGAAGATAGAAAACAAACAATAAATATATTAAACTAGGGGCCCGGTGCACAAAAATTTGTGCACTCGGGGTGGTGGGAGTCCCTCACCCTGGCCTGTGCCCTCTCACAGTCTGGGACCCCTCAGTGGATGTCCTATGATGGCTCCAGTCAGCCAGGTGCCTTTTGTGTGTGTGTGTGTGTATGTGTATGTGTCACCACTGGGGACCTGCCCCCAGCCGCATCTGGGGCTCAGAGCAGTCCTCCTGTGTGTGTCTACCTGCTGGGGACCTGCCCCCAGGCACACCGTCAAGGCTTGGAGCAGGCACCCCCTCTATGTTGATCTCTCAGACTCTTGCCCTCCCCTGCATGTTGTTCTCTTTTTTGAGCTGTGACCAGGGTTGGGTGCTGCCTGCCTCCCAAGCTTGCCTACTGCCCATCTTCCTCCAGCCACCAGAAAGCAGGGAAAACCCCGCCTTGTGGTCAGGCCAGCCTTTTCCTGCTCCCTGATCCCTGGAAGGGACCTGGG
>PVJC01021503.1:0-28165 GCA_004026665.1 Murina feae
TGTGCACTGGGGGGGTGGGGGTGGGGGTCCCTCAGCCCGGCCTGTGCCCTCGGTGAGGGGCTGAGAGCCATTAGTGCAGGCCTGGACGTTTCCCACCGGAGGGTCCACGATTGCACATGCCTGGTGGGCCCACACCGCTGAGGGGACACACCTGGCGCAGAGTTGGGTGGCAAGCCAGGGGCGGACGCTGGCGCAGAATCCCTCGGTGGGGCCCTGCTGCTGAGCAAACACACCCAGGGTGGAGCTGGGCAGTGAACTGGCTTTGGATTCTCTGCACCGTGCAGCAGACGCTCCCGCACGCCCTGTGGAGGCCCCTGGGGGGCGGATGAAGGTAGCGGACCCTGGACGGGTGTTCCTGGACACCCTGCGGAGGCCCCCAGGGCAGAGCCAGGCAGCGGACCCAGGACAGGCATTCCTGGATGTCCCGCAGAGGCCCCCGGGGGGGCAAAGCCAGGCAGCAGACCCAGGACGGCTGCTCCTGCACACCCTTCAGAGGCCCCGTGCTCCTGCATGCCCCAGGGAGGCCCCCAGGGGGTGGAGCCAGGCAGTGGACCCGGGACAGGTGCTCCTGGATACCCTTTGGAGGCTCCCAGGGGCGGAGCTAGGCAGCAGACCCAGGACAGCTGCTCCTGGACGCCCCGAGGAGGCCCCAGGCCAGACCCCCCCCCTCCCACTGAGCTGACACACCTGGCACAGCTATACCGGCCGGCCATGGAGGCTCCCAGTGCAGAGCCGCCCTGCCAGCCTCCATCTTGGCTGGGTTAATTTGCATACAGCCACTCTGATTGGCTGGTGGTAACGGTCAAATTTGTATGTTTCTCTTTTATTATAGAAGAGTCTTAATTCCATCCATCTCCATCACATCTTTTGGAGATGGGAGTTCTTCTCTCACCTTAAGATGATGTTGACTCCGGTTCATTTCTCAGAGACAACCTGACCTTTGACATCTCCAAGTTCTTAGGGGATACTGCTCTGGTCCGCATGTGCTAAAAGCACTTGCTTCGCTTGCCACCAGCAATCAGCATTGTTGGCCATTCTCTCCTTCCTTAGGCCGCGGGAGGCCCTGCCCCTGACTTTGCTCATTACCCTGCGATTCCACCGTCGGGATGAGCCACTGCTCATCTTCCTGCTCTTTGAATATTGGGATCCTCTGGGTTTTATACTTAATATGCGCAACCTAGAGAATCTCATCTGCTCTCATGGTTTTGGTTGACATCTTTAAGCTGCTAATTCCCCAAAATTGTATCTCACTAGAGTCGAAATTTGTGCAAGGGGCTTGGCCCTCACAGCCCCGCCTTCGTCCAGAAGGTTGTCCGGATGGTGGTCTGGACAGTTGTTCTGCTGTTCGGTCTAATTAGCATATTAGCTCTTTATTATAAGGCCCGAGAAATCATTTGGTGTGGCCCTGCCGAGGCTTTAGGGGTGAGTTAATGAAATATTTGACCAAATACAAAAGTTGGTAATTTTGTATGGCCAGGAATGATGCTATAAATATCCAAATGGCCTTGGCAGGCAAATGGTCCCCACCCCTGGTCTAGACCCACATATCTTATTGCCTTATAGACATCCCCTTTTATATATATATGCACGTACATTTAAAATATATTTCTATTAAATAATGGTATAAGTTCGGGTTTTGTTCTTAATGTTCTTTCTTAGCACAATTAAAAGTGAACAATCCCATGTTGATCACTAACTTTATTTTTTTACCTTTTAATTTTGAAAACAATTGTACTCCGTTTTAAACTTTATTTTTATGGACATCTCTTTCAGTTCAACTATTATTCTAAATTTTTATGTCACACCCATCTGACAAGTTTCTCATTTGGTCTTAATTCAGCTTTCCTCTCTGTTCGTGCCTGTCCTCGAGTAGCTGACTATTGCTGCACAAAATCACGGTCACCGGTTCACGATCTCAAACGAGCCCTCCGTGCTGCTGGGCAATGCTGTCACTTCTCTCCTACTCTCCTGATCACCCTACTCTCCTGATCACACCTCCTCTCCTCTCTGCAAACCTCCAGTTCTGTCTCAGAAAATTGGTGTCATAAATACAGCCAGCATATCTCTTCCTAACTCACAGAGACAACTAAAGCTGTCATACACAAGCGTCTTCAAAATCTGGTCTGATTTCCATCTGTTCTGACTGCCCAACAAGACTTGCCTATAGAAACTGTTATGCTTCTCTGCCTCTTGGGAGCTGAAGCCAGAGCCCCACAGTGCATAGGCTATTGGACCCTGGTCTGTTGATTGATTGATTGATTGATAGATTTTTAAATATTTTTATTGACTTCACAGAGGAAGGTAGAGGGAGAGAAAGATAAAAAAAATCAGTGAGGAGAGAGCATCATTGATCGGCTGCCCCCTGCACACCCTCCACTGGGGATTGAGCCCGCAACCCGGGCATGTGCCCTGACCGGGAATCAAACCGTGACCTCCTGGTTCGTAGGTCAGTGCTCAACCACTGAGCCGCGCCGACCAGGCCTGGACCCTAGTTTAAATGGATGTTGTTCTGCATATCTCACCACCCCATCTTGTTTCTTACAGCTGATGTAGAAGGCCAATCCTTAAGACACCGAGACAAGCGGCTTAGTTTAAATTTGGTGAGTTTGGCCCTTGAGTTCCTTTAAGCCCTTGAAGTCTTTTGCCACTCTGTTTTGCACTCAGTCTGAGCGCTCTGAATCTCTGAGGGCCGTTCCAGCCTCCCCTTCAGGCTTAATCTTGTTTAGGATCTGCTGGACTTGGGTGTTGTGTGAGGACGCTGCCGGTTCTAACGGTTCAGACACCCGCCTGACTCGGGGTAGCTACTAAAGACATCACTTTATTTTTTTTTAATTTTTTAAAAAAACTTTTGTTTTCTTTAGTAAGGCTAAAGCCATTTGTCAGTATTTTCAGCTTTCAGGAAAATAGTTTAAAAAACATCAAAATGTCAGTACACTCGAGTGACTGCTATTAAACAAGTCTGAGCAGGCAGCAGATGTGGATTCTCTGAAGGCATCAGTTTGTACCGAAAGCATCTGCATCCATTCATAACCGTCTGTCTTCCAGCATCAGATCTAGGAAAGTCATCACCCACCTCACACAATGAGTCCAGGAGCAGAGCTCGAGTAAGAGGCTTGTCTGGCTTTCCTAAGGAAGTTCAGAGTTATTCTTGGATCATTCGCAACCGAAACCCTGTGCGTAGATGAGGCTGCCCACTGGTAGCAGTTTCCATGACCGTTCTGTGGTTTCCAACCTGTACCTGTTCTTTTGCAGCCCAGCAGGTTCTCCCCAATGTACCCCACAACATCAGCCAGTGCCGAGGATGGCTACGTGCCCATGGGCCCCCACATCACCACTGCTTGCCTCCGAACCCAGTGCAGCCTTGATGACTACATCCCCATGAGCTCAGGAAGCATCGTGAGCCCACTGCCCAAGCTACCTGCAGACCTGGAACCTCCTCCAGTGAATAGAGATCTCAAGCCTCAGAGGAAACGTAAGCCGTGTGGCCAGGCCTGCTGTGTCGGAGAGGGGAGCAGCCATGGCGGTGGAGCGGGGGGTGGGTTCGTTTCCTTCCTGACCCTCTCTGGGAAGGAAACGCTAGAGGAACTATCCTAGAGGACCGGGACGTTTCAGGGTGAGGAGAAACGGCTGGAATTGAATGGGAAGGCCAGGGGAACCTTGCTGCCCCAGGTTATCATGATAAAAGGAATCAGCAGATTTATAGGCCCTGTGACCATGCAAATACAGCCTCCAAAGCCAAGTTCATTCCAGAGGCAAACGGCCCAGAAATAAATGATGGTGGATGGGAATGGAACCTGCCAGGCGACTCTTATTTAAAACAGCACCTGAATGTCATTTCAGTGCCCTCTTCCCATAAGGCAGCCGAGAATGGCCTTTGACACTAATTTCTTTTTAAAAAAATATGTTTTTGTTGATTTGAGAGAGTGGGGGAGAGGGAGAGAAACATCAATGGACTACCTCCTATATGCTCTCTACTGTGGACCAAGTCCTCAATGCGGGCAATGTGCCCTGACTGGGAATTAAACTGGCAACCTTTCTGTGCGTGGGACGATTGATGCGCAACCCACTGCGCTTCAACAGCTGACACTGATTTCTGAATGTCAGACCTGATCATATGCAACTTATCGCTCAGTGCCCTGTGCATGAGTTGTGTCAGGTGACAGAAGACTTCGGCCAGGTCAAAGTCACGTTTCTAACTTTATTCCTGCCCACTGTCACCCGCCTACTTAGGGCTGTGCGATTCCCAGGAAATATTCGGTACCATGCCTGATCTCAGACCCTCACATCTGGTACATCCTCCCCCCCCCCCACCTCTTTGCCCTTTGGGAAAACTACGCCTTCAGGCGGCCATGCCCAAAGCTGGTAACTAAATCCCTTACTCATGTCTGGTCCCTTCCAGTCTCACCCGTTCAATTTGAGTCAAATCACATTTACAGTGTGGATTGCTGTTCTGGGCACGGAGTGGATGCAAAGATGAGGAAGCAAGGAGGGCTCTTCAGTCTGAGAGGAAAGGAGATATATAAAAAACATCTGGAAGAAGAAGAATTATGAAGTCTGTGCTAAATAGGAGAACAGACCCTGTCTTACGAGGTTCAGAGGAAATAACCATTCATTCTGGTCAGAAACTATTTAGCAGGGACCTGTAACTGTGAGGTAGATATTATTCTTTTGTTCGGTTAATTTTCTATAGCAGTGCTGTCCAAGAGAACTTTGTGTGGCTAGTACAGCAGAGAAACTGAATTTTGAATTTTATTTTTAATTCTTCAGAAATATATTTTTGTTGATTTCAGAGAGGAAGGGACAGGGAGAGACAGATAGAAACATCAATGATGAGAGAGAATCATGGATCGGCTGCCTCCTGCACACCCCACACTGGGGATCGGGCCCACAACCCGGGCATGTGCCCTGACTGGGAATTGAATCATGACCTCCTGGTTCATAGCTCAGTGCTCAACCACTGAGCCACACTGGGGCGGGGAGGCTAATTTTTAAGTTGATAATTTTGTGCGGCCCACGAATGATGTTATGAATATCCAAATGGCCATTGGCAGAAAAAAAGGTTCCCCACCCCTGACTTAGTAGAACCACACCTGACGTAGTATGATTCCTTATTAAGAATATATTGACTAAATGTATTGCCTCATTGTTACCTCCTGCTGCTCATGTGACCATTTGCTCAGTAGTTATCCTCTCTCCACTCCCAGTGAGGCAGGAAAGAGTAGGACAGTGAAATTCATACTCGTCATCAGTGCTGCTTCTTAGTAAATTTGCATTTGATGTGCTAGCTCAGAGCCATGTCAGAGTTTTATAGTCTTTAGATTCTGGCCTTGAACTCCTGAGAACTTACCTTCCTGGATATTGTGTGTGTTATCTTGTAGCACGGCCACCTCCGCTAGACCTGAGAAACCTCTCTACCATCCGGGAACATGCCTCTCTAACCAGGACCCACACTGTGCCTTGGTAAGTCTCTGATTGCTCAAAGGGGCCTCACTCCGCACAGATACTCCCAGACTTAGTGTTAGGCCTCTTCCATTGAATGTAGTTGAAGCCCACTTGATGTAGCTTAAGCAAAAGAAGGGACGGGGTTCATGATCACAAGCCAGAAGTGATTGTAGGTCACAAAGGAAGGAATATAACAGCCTCTCAAGATACTGGAATCAGGAAGGAGAATGGTGTCGAGAGCCCAAGGAATCTCTCTCCATCTCTCACATTTACTTCTGTCTTCACATTTGCTCGTTCCTCTTTCTTTGGAGAACTCTTCTTTGTTGCACAATCCTCATGGCCACAAATAGCTCTACTGTACATCCGGGCCTTATTTGCATGCTACAAGTCCAGTATCAGCAAAGATAGACTCTTTTCTTTTTAAATACATGCTTATTGGTTTCAGAGAGGGAAGAAGAGGGAGAGAGAGCGCAACATCAATGATGAGAGAGAATCATGGATCGGTTGCCTCCTGCACACCCCACACTGTGGATCAAGTCTGCAACCCGAGTATATGCCCTGACTGGGAATTGAACCATGACCTCCTGGTTCATAGGACGATACCCAACCACTGAGCCACACTGACCAGGCTCCTGGTTATTTTGAATGGAAATAAGAGAGCTCCAAAGGAAGAGTGGGATTTTTTCTAAATGATCTGATGCGTTGGTCTGTTTCTAGAAAGCTCATGAGCTGTGTCACGAGGAGGGCCTGGAAAAAAAGCAGCCTTTGAGAATTGGGAGTCATTTGCCCCAGAGTAGGACAGAAGCTGCTGGGCAGTCTCTACTGCTTTAAGAATTGCTTTGGCCGGAAGGAAGTTGTATCTGGAAGGGGAGGGCTGAAACCCCACAGGGGCCATGTCAGTTCCTGGCTGGTTTTCAGAGCAGCTGTAAGACATTGCTTTGACCTCATCTATATTTTTGTTCTTAGCAATCGGACCAGCTTTCTCTCTCCAGGAAGAAACGGTATTAATTCTGCAAGATTTTTTGCCAATTCTGTTTCCAGAGAAGAGGAAGAGAGCTACATCCAGATGGTAATCCTATATTTTTCATACTCTTCTTATTCTTCACTCCAATCTTAAGAGTTCGTTAGAAAGGAAACATACACTTCAGAAAGCCCCATACAATCAGGCTGCGAACAAATCGATTGGAAGGTGGTATTTTTCCCTGCGATATTCAGTTCCTGGTACCATTCTGAGGCCACCATATTTCAAGATTTAGGTATGTGTAATGGGAAAATGAAAATGTCATTCTTTTCACCGGGGTTGTGATATCCTGTTTGACCCCAATAGGTTTGTATTTCCCTGCATATCCAGAATCTAAGCTGTGAAAACTCACACATTGGATGGTTCCCTCCACCACACCACAGGTGGCCTTGCCTTGACTGCGCCTCAACCTTCCAAAGGATGAGTCATTTCGAGGCCCATTGAGCGGGGTTGGTTGCCCTGGGGCTTTGCATGTGTCTCACTCTCTGGAGACTCCTGTTACAGGAGGATCGAGCCCGCAACTCAGGCATGTGCCCTGACCGGGAATCGGTCAGGGCACATGCCTGAACCTCCTGGTTCATAGGTCAATGCTCAACTACTGAGCCACGCTGGCCGAGGCTGGAGACCTGACATTTCTGTCCTTTGATGAACCATTTACAGTTCTAGTCCTAACCTCTCCCTCCTTCCCTCTCAATATCCCTTGTGTTCTCTATAGCTTGGATTCTATTTGAGAGCATGTGTTTTGAAGAGAAAAAGGGGCTTTTAGAATCTCTGACAATTTTATCAGGCCCTTTACCTGGAACTGTGCCCATTCCACAATTTACAAAACATTAACCGAAGAACTTAGATGCATATACGCACAGCCCATAGACACAGACAATAGTGTGGGGAAGGCCTGGGGTGGGGTGGGGCCTGGGTGTTGGGGAGAAGAGGTGGGGGGAAATAGGGGAACACCTGTAATACTGTTGACAATAAATTTTAAAAATAAAATAAAGTAAAATGTAGGAATTCTAGAAATAATTCTCTAGCGAGAATCTTTGTTTGAACTATGAAATTTTGAAAAGGGATCTTGGATAATGCTCAAGGCAATGTGACTTTATATACTTTTTAAACTATATATATCTTATTGATCTCAGGAAGGGAGAGGGAGAGAGAGACAGAAACATCAATGATGAGAGAGGATCATTGATCACCTGCCTCCTGCACACCCCCTACTGGGGATCGAGCCCACAACCCAAGTATGTGCTCTCACCAGGAATCAAACTGGGAATCGAACCGTGACCTTTCGGTTCATAGGTCGATGCTCAACCACTGAGCCATGCCAGCCAGACGCTCTATATACTTTTTTTAAAAAAGACATTTTATTGATTTTTTACAGAGAGAAAGGGAGAGAGATAGAGAGTTAGAAACATTGATCAGCTGCCTCCTGCACACCCCCTATGGGGGATGTGCTTGCAACCAAGGTACATGCTGTTGACCGGAATTGAACCTGGGACCCTTCAGTCCACAGGCCGACTCTATCCACTGAGCCAAACCGGTCAGGGCTCTATATACTTTTGAGAAGACAGTTCTGCCCTCCTATACATGAGGATAATAGGCAATTCAGAATCTGGAAACAGTAATCTCCAGTGAAGCAGTAATTAAAGGCTTTCTTTTGCCTTTCTGTTCGATAAAAATTGTGCTGTAAATGCACTTAACCATATGCAGATGGAAAGTGACTCATATACAAATGTGCTGTGATCTTCCCAATGTTTTTCACACTTAGTAATGGCCCTTGGGAAACTTGTAGAAGAAAACACTCTTATAAAGAAAGGATGCTGGACCAGCTGTGCTCTGTCTCCAGAGAACAGAAAAGGGAAGTGAATCTATAACAAAATAGAAGCAAGTGCACAGGCATTCCAGGCACTAGCAGTTCATTTCTGATCTCTGAGTTTGTGAGAAAGACCAGCGAGCCCCTGGTAACCTCTATTCTACTTTTTGTCTTTGTACATTTGCCTATTCTAGGGACCTCATATAAGTGGAATCATACAATATTGTCCTTTAGTGTCTGCCTTCTTTCATTTAGCGTAATATTTTCGAGACCCATCCCTACTGCAGCATGTATCAGAATTTCAGTTTTCAGGGCTAATTATCCGTTGTATGCACACACCACTTACTATCTATTCATCTGTTGGTAGACAATTGGGTTGTTTCTACCTGTTGGCTATTATGAATAATTAGAGGCCCAGTGCATGAAGCTCTTGCACAGGCAGGTTCCGGCTGGCAATCAGGGCTGATTGGGACCTTACTTCCCTGGCTGCCGTGTGGGGGCCTTCCTTCGTTCTGTGCCGCCCCCTGGTGGTCAGCACACGTCATAGCGAGCAATCGAACTTCTGGGCAAACTCCCGAGGGTACACTTTGCATATTAGCCTTTTATATATATTAAGGTGACCAGATTTAAAGTGGTACACCATTGACGGGGGGGGGGGGGTCTTTTTTTTTCTTTTTTAATTATTACTTAAAATATTACAAAGAGTAATCGTGACTTTTTAAAAAATGCTGCGGGATGCGGAACAAACTGTTAAAAATCGGGACGTCTGGTCACCTTAATATATATAGGTGCTGCTGTGAATATTGGTGCATAAGCATCTGTTTGGATCTCAGCTTTGGATTCTTTCAGATATATACCTAGAGGCGGAATTGCTGAATCCCATGGTAATTTATGCATAATTTTTGAGGAACCACCAAACTGTTTTCCAGTGGCCAAACCATTTTATATTCCCAACAGCGATACAAAATGGTTCCAATTTCTCTGCCTCCTCACCAGCACTTGTTATTCCTATTTTTTGTTTGTTGGTTTTGTATAATGGCCATCCTAATGTGTGTGAAGTATCTCACTGTGATTTTCATTTGCATTTCCCTAATAACTACTGATGTTAAGCACATTTTCATGTGCTTATATCTTCTTTGGAGAAATGTCTAATTGAGTCCTTTACCCATTTTTTGTTAATCTTCACCTGAGGATATGTTTATTTACTTTGAGAGAGGAGGGGAGAGGGAGAGAAAGAAAGAAGAGGTAAAGGAGAGAGAGAACATAGCATCAACTGGTTGCCTCTCATATGGGACTGTACCCACAACCTAGGTATGTGCCCTTGACTGGGGATCAAACCCACGACTTTTTGGTGTATAGGATGACGCTCCAACTAACTGAGCCCCATCAGCCAGGGCTCCTTTGCCCAAACTGAGTTGTTTGTTTTTATTTTTGAGCTGTACAAGGTTTATAAAAACTATATTGTGGATAGTAACCTGTTATTAGATGATTTGCAAATATTTCCCCCCATTCTGTGGACTGCCTTTTCACTCTGTTGATAGTG
Source organism: Murina feae (assembly GCA_004026665.1). Classification (NCBI taxonomy): domain Eukaryota; kingdom Metazoa; phylum Chordata; class Mammalia; order Chiroptera; family Vespertilionidae; genus Murina; species Murina feae. Next base: position 9,817 of record PVJC01021503.1, read on the forward strand.
TTCTTATATGCACAAAAGTTTTTAATCTTGAAGTCAATTTTTTTCTTATTGCCTGTGGTTTCTATGTTATAGCCAATAAATCATTGCCAAATCCAATGCCATGAAGTTTTCTTCTAAGACTTTTATAGTTTTAGCTCTTATGTTGAGGTCTTTGATCCATTTTGCGTTAATTTTTGTGTGCATGTGAAAAAATATTTCGTCATCCACCCAACCAAAGTGACAATTAAAAGATTTCAAAGGCAAAAAAACCAGAAAGCTACATAGTTGTAAAAAAAGTTTTTTAATAGAAAAGGCTAATTTTTCTTAAAGTATTCAGAGAAACCTGATAATGACAAAACGTAGAATCCCTTTCTAGGCAGATTATATTAAAGGTAAAGTAAAACCTTTGTTGATAATAAGAAATTGAGTTAATTTTTATATATTATCTAATGTTAGGGTGCAATTTTCATCCTATTTCATGTGGATATCCAGTTTTCCCAGCATTATTTGTTTGAAAGGCTGCCCTTTCCCCACTGGTCTTGGCACCTTCATTGAAAATTAATTGACCATAACTGTGAAGATATTCTAAACTCTCTATCTATTCCATTCATCTATATGCCTGACCTTATCCCAGCATGACAGTTTTGATTACTACAACTTTATAGCGAGTTTTTAAATTAGGAAATGTCAGTCCTTCAATTTTGCTCTTCCTTCTCAGCATTGACTGAGCTCCTTGATATTCCATGTGAATTTTAGGATGGACTTTTCTATTTTTTGCAAAAAATGCCATTGAGATTTTTTTTATTACATAAAGTATTACAAAGATTAGTACATATAGCTCTTTTTTCCCCTGCCCTTCCCCCTGCCTCCCCTACCCCCCAGTGTTTTGTGTCCATTGGTTATGCTTGAATGCATGCATAAAAGTCCTTTGGTTGATCTGTTAGCTCCCCCCAACCCTCTCTGTCCTTGTTGCTGTAGTTTGGCAATCTGTTTGATGCTGCTCTGCCTCTGTATCTATTTTTGTTCACCAGTTTATAATGGTCTTTATTATCCATAAATAAGTGAGATCATGTGGTATTTTTCTTTCATTGACTGGCTTATTTCACTTAGCATAATGCTCTCCAGTTCCATCCATGTTGCTGCAAATGATAAGAACTCCTTCCTTTTTACAGCAGCATAGTATTCCATTGTGTAGATGTACCATTGAGATTTTGATAGAGAATGCTTTGAATCTATGAGTTGCTTTGGCTAATGTTTTAATCTTAATAATTAAACCTTCCTATCCTCCAATCTGTGAATATAGGGTATCTTTCCATTTATTTATGTGTGCTCAACTTTCTTTCAGCAATGTTTTGTAGTTTTCAGTGTATAAGTCTGTCCCGTTGGCTAAATTTATTGCTAAATATTTTATTCTTTTGATGCCATTTGATGCTAATGTAAATTGAGTGCTTTTCTTAATTTCCTTTTCAGATTGCTCATTGTTAGTGTATAGAAATGCATTCAAATTTATGGTGTTGATCTTGTATCCTTGCTGAGTTTATTGTTATTTTGAGTGGGATCTTTAGAGTTTTCTCTATATAAGACCATGTTACCAGCAAACAGGTTACTTTGCTTCTTTCCCAGTTTGGATGCCTTTCATTTCTTTTTCTTGCCTAATTGCTTTCTAATACTTAGTTGCATAGAAAGTTTTCCGCAGGTGCACGAATGCTCACTGCACCATTGCTTATAACTGGAAGCAACTCAAATGCCATTGGTAGTGCAACAGTTAAATCATGCAATGGAATAATCTATTCCAAGGAAAATGAATGAAAAAGGGCTACTGCATTGACATGGGTGAATGTGAAGTATGTAACATGAAGCCAAAATGGAGCCCACCAAAAATACATACTATATGGTTCTATTACTAGAAGTTCTAAACAGGCAAAACTACCAGTAAATAATATGTGGTTTTAGGATAGTACTTAAACACTCACAAAACCATATTTAAAAAGAAAAGTAGTGGGAAACACCAAATTCAAGATAGTGCTTAACCTCTTGGGGAGAGAGAAAGATGTGTAAGTGGGAATAGGTAGTATTCCATTTGTGAAACTGGTGGTAAGTCTGTGGGTGAGTGTAACATCCATGTTATCATTGTCTCGTATAAAGTATCTTTAAGTGCATTTGAGGTGACTTTACTAGAACTTTAGTAAGTGTGGTTGATCTTTTCAGGATTTAATCTCTAAGGTATTGTGGGCCCATCAGATCCATAAAACAAATTCTTCTTGGGGAAGATTCTGGCTGTTTTCTTTTTCTAAATTTATTTTTTTATTGCTTTCAGAGAGGAAGAGAGCGGGGGAGAGAAAGAGAAACATCAGTGATGAGAGAGAATCATTGCTCAGGTGCCTCCTGCATGCTTCCTGCTGGGAATCAAGCCTACAACCTGGGCTTATGCCCTGACTGGGAATCAAACTAAGACCTCCTGGTTTATCCATTGATGCTCAAACCACTGAGCCACACTGGCTGGGCCTAGCCAACTGTTTTCATGGTGAATAAAGGGATAGCTTCATGTGAAGACTGGATTGGCTATTTTTTGTTTCAAATGCCTCCTGTCACTGTAACATGCAGGAGGAACTACATAGGGCTCATCAGACTAGTCTCTTATGATCTGACGGCAGCTGCTCAAGTGAAGACACGGCTCACCCTCCTTCCCTTGGGCAGCCTGGCCAGACATTGTTAACCTGAGTCTGTCATGTTGGTTCCTAGGAGGAACACCGAACAGGCAACTCCCTGAGCGGTGGTTCTGTGATGTGGACAAAGAAATTCAGCCTGGATTACTTAGCCCTGGACTTCAATTCAGCATCACCAGCTCCTGTACAGCAGGTAGGACGGGCTTTTTGTCTGAGAATTCCCACATTTCATTTCTGTTTAGATTTTTCTGATAATTCAACCTTGCGTGTTCTCTTTCAAAAGTTTTAAGCATACAGACATGTACACTGAAGAATATTAAAACCAACCCTGACTCTGCCTCCCAGAAATCCTGCTGTATTCCCTCTAGGTTATGTTCTTTGGATGTATAGACAGACCTGTATGTGTGTGTGTGTGTGTGTGTGTGTGTGTGTGTGTGTATATATATATATATATATACACACACTAGAGGCCCAGTGCACAAAAATTTGTGCACTCAGGGGCATCTCTCAGCCTGGTCAGTGCCTCTCACAGTCTGGGAACCCTCAGGGGATGTCCACCTGCTGGCTTAGGCCCGCTCCCCAGGTGATTGGGCCTAAGCTGGCAGTCAGACATCCCTCTGGCAGCCTGAGAGGCCTTGAGGGATGTTCACTTGCCAGCAGGGAGCAGGCCTAAGCTGCAGTCAGACATCCTTAGCACTGCTGAGGAGGCAGGAGAGGCTCCCACCACCACTGCTGTACTGGCAGCCATCAGCCTGGCTTGTGGCTGAACAGAGTTCCCCCTGTGGGAGTGCACTGACCTCCAGGGGCAGCTGCCTGGTGGTCAATGTGTGTCATAGCGACCAATCATTCCCAGTGGTTCTGCTGTTAGGGTCAATTTGCATATTACCCTTTTATTATATAGGATATGTGTGTGTGTGTGTGTGTGTGTGTGTTGATTTCAGTGAGGGAGAGAAGGATAGAAACATCAATGATGAGAGAGAATCATTGATTGGCTACCTCCTGCACGCCCCCTACTGGGGATTGAGCCCACAATCCAGGCACGTAACCCTTCAGTCTGCAGGCCAATATGCTACCCACTGAGCAAAACCAGCTAGTGCTAGGCAGACCTGGTTTATTGCACTTCACTTTATTGCGCTCCACAGATGTTGTTGTGCATAAATATCCAATGCAATGCCCAGGTGTTGCAATCCCCAAGAACCACGAGGAAGTCCGTTCCGATGTAAAAACAAAGAACCTTTACTCGAGTCGACTCGGGGCTCCGTCACAAGCCCGCCATCGCGGTGGCAGGGCAGGGAGGAAGACCCTGAGTTACAGGAGGACGGGGCTTTTATTGGGCTGGGAGTTGGTGGGTGGGGTAGTGTGTGATTGGTTGAGGGAAGGATCAGGGTTGGTTGTGCAAAGGGGCGGGATGCAGTCAGACTTGGGTCATTTCCTCTGCATCCCTATTGGTCGGTTGGGAAAAGGGTAGTTGAGCAACGGGGAACTTCGAGAGGTCTACTCCATCAATGTTGTGTTTTAGGCGAGGCCTTTGACCAGCAAAAAGATTACGACCCACTTTCTGGCAATACTCTCTTGCAGTGTTTTGAAATTGAACCTGCAAGATCTTCAAGGTCGGCCTGTATACCTACACATGTTCGTAGCATTCGTACCCTTTAAAACTTGGACCATAAAACTTATGGAAAAAATTCTCTGGCAGAGATGAGAGTGAGATAGAGGGCACTTCAGGCATCAGAAAGGTCTGCTTAGAAAAGGAGTCACGGTGTAGGATGGCTAGGCTGGGGATTGGTGACAGGAGGTCTCAGTTGGAAATGGAATCCCTCAGTAAAGGGACTCAAAGGCCAGGGTGGACAGTTTAAACTCTTCTGAGTAGTATTCTAGTGTGTAATATGGGGATCAGAAAGGATAACACATGCATTGATGCCTGTGGTGAGGATTAAATGAATAAGTACATGTAAGCGACACTAGCCATTAAATAGTGTTGTCCGTGAAACTAGCGTAAGCCATGGAACGAACGAATGGTAAGCAGGGGACAACTGAATATTTTCAATCAAGGGGCAGTCATAATCTAAACTGTGCCTGACAGTGGGTTTTTAAAAAAATATATTTTACTGATTTTCTACAGAGAGGAAGGGAGAGGAATAGAGAGTTAGAAACATCAATGAGAGAGAAACATCGATCAGCTGCCTCCTACACACCCACTACTGGGGATGTGCCCGCAACCAAGGCACATGCCCTTGACCAGAATCGAACCTGGGACCCTTCAGTCCGCAGACCAATGCTCTATCCACTGAGCCGAACTGGTCAGGGCCTGACAGTGTATTGTTTGATGAGAATATCAACCTGCCAAACAGGATATACAGTATGATGTGTGTGTGTGTGTGTGTGTGTGTGTGTGTGTGTGTGTAGAAAAAAAGAAGCCTGGAATTTCGTTTCCTTTTGGGGGATAAACTCCCATTTCTCCTTTACCTCTAATTTCATTCCAAAAACCTGAACTGATAATCCAGAAAAGCTGGTCAGAAAGGTGAGACCAATAAGTAAAAAAGATGCATTCGTCAGCTTTGATAGGTTATTCAATCAAGACAAACATCCCCCAAATCTTAGTGTCTTGCAAAAGAAAAGGCTTTTTCAGTTGTTGCTAATGGGACAATCCACTACTGGTATTCTGGGTCGTCTTCAATCCAGGGCCCAGGCAGAAGGAACAACTCCAGCTGAGGCAAGCTGATCTCCTGGCAGGGGAAAAGGAGAGACTGCAGAACCACAGTATGCCTCCCTTCCCTAGCAGGGGTGGGGAACCTTTTTTCTGCCAAGGGCCATTTGGATATTTATGACACCATTCTTGGGCCATGCAAAATTATCACCTTGAGAATTAGCCTGCTATACTTGTTCAAACATTTAATTAACTCACCCCTAATGCCTTGCCAGGGCTAGACCAAATGACTTCTTGGGCCAAATATGGCCCATGGGCCAGACGTTCCCCATCCCTGCTCTACAGGATTGGCACACGTTTTTTGCACTCACGTTATATTAGTCAAAGCAAGTCAAATGGCTAGGGCGAAGCTGAAGGGAGCAGAAGTGAAAAGCTATTCATATGCATACACAAAATACAATAACGCTTCTGCAGAGAAATGACCAGAAAGAAGGGGCAGCAAATACTTAACGCTGTAATATTCCGAGGAAGGACTGGCCTTTTCCCGAATTTTTAATTGAATGTAATGAAAACCTTTTTGTTTTCTCCCCTCAGAAACTTCTCCTTTCAGAAGAGCAAAGAGTAGACTATGTCCAGGTGGATGAGCAGAAGACGCAAGCTCTCCAGAACACAAAGCAGGAGTGGACCGATGAGCGGCAGTCCAAAGTGTAAGCATTGTGGGCTTGGACCTGTGTGACCCAGGGAAGCGTGGGGCTGGCTTTGAGTGTTTTCACTACAATCACACCGATGTTCAACACAGGTCAAGATGCAGAGAGAATGTGTAATGTCCGCGGGCTTGGCAAGAACCCTTGGGAGAGAGGATCTGTCTGTGTACATTTGATGGGGAGAAGAAGGAAGCAGCTGGGATGGCGTCCAGCCCCCACACCCACCACCACCTGTCACAGAAGTTTCCTCCTTGGCCACACCAGCCCATGCCCAGAGCCTCAGGGATGCTAAGAGCTGGCTCCACAATCACAAGAGGCGCCAAGATGGAGGATTGCGTGGCCATGGACGGGGATGGAGAAAACTTCATTCATTCAAACAGGGTAGGAACAACCAAAACAAGACTCAAGAGATTTGTTTTCTGAGAATTTGATGACAAATCTCTCCAATGGAGGATTTGGAGTGCAGATCGAAGCCGGTATTCCTAACTGACAGGAAGACATCATTTGACTCCAATACCTGACATTAACCTCTCTCCCATGCTTCCGCTGAAATGATAGATTTTCCCAGCAGAGAAGCCCCTGGAGACCATCTTGTCCTAGCTCCCGAGGACACGGCTGAAGAGATCAAGCCAGCAATGGTGGAAGAATCTGCACTCCTTACTCCATAGACTCCAGCAGATAGGTCATTGGTATCCCCCAAAGAAAGACAGTTTAAGTGATGAGGCAAGGATTCCTGGGCTCTGCGGTGGCCATATCACATGACACCAGTGGCTCTGAGGACGTCATGGTTTAAGCAGCTACCTGTGGCTGGGTATTCCATTGCTGTTGACGTGTTTCCGGCATGTTTTCACGTGCACCATCGCCTCTCCCCTTAAAAGTCCCCGGATGCTCAGGTTGGCGGAAATTGTTGCTCCCACTTGAAGAAAAGCAAGCTGAGGACCAGAGAAGGGCACACGTTGCTCACGATCACTCATGGAGCCGAGACACAGAGTCGGGTTTAAATAGAATTGGCCAAGCTGCCCATAGCAGGTTCATCCTTCCATCTCACACTGACTCTCTGAAATCAATATATATATATATTGGTTTCAGAGAGGAAAGGAGAGGGGAGAGAGAGATACAGAAACATCAATGATGAGAGAGAATCATTCATTGATCAGCTGCCTCCTGCACGCCCCTCCCCCCCCCCCCCCACTGGGGATTGAGCCTGCAACCTGGGCATGTGCCCTTGACCGGAATGGAACCGGGGACCCTTCAGTCTGCAGGCCGATGCTCCATCCACTGAGCCAAACCAGCAAGGGCGACTCTGAGGATTTTGATGGAATTGATCAGTTTGGTCAAACTTGAGACAAGTGGGAAGCATGTACAGGACCTGAGATGAGTCATCATCTCCTCTCCCTTTCATAGGCTTTTGAGCAGGTGCTTTTATACTTGAAAGGTATGTGTGTCCAGCCAGGGTTTCAAGTGGGGAACTCTAACATAAGCAGTAATTACCATGAGAAATACCTCCTGACTTTACCAGTGCAAGATCCGTTCTTGGATTGCATGGTCCCCTTGCGATATGTTTCCCGTAAGCTGACAAATGCTGGTGGAAGAATTTTTGCCGTTTTGGGAAGGCACAAATTGTCCCTGGCTACCTTATGCTTTTCAGTAATAGAGTTATGAGTAGGAAAAAACACAAACAAAAACAATGAGCTGCATTCTCATGTTTCCTGACTCGTTTTCCCCTCTGCTTTGTGGGGTGCCGAGGTTCAGGGCACTCAGACGAAGGTCATACTCGGGCATGGGGCTTCACTTAATGCCCTTCCTCATCCTTCCGAGCACCTGTGGCCAGAAGACAGGTCGGAACTGGGAATTAAGCAGTTTCTGCAACATTTTCACTGACAACTGTGTCCTCTGTATTAGGGGTAGATGAAATAGGCAGGCAGGTCTATGACAGGGTTACACAGGGCAGCTGTAGGCTTTGCTGCGTGGTTTCGAAGTTTCAGAATGTCCTGCTGGTAAGTAAATGCCAAAGTCTTATTTTTTTTTTTTTAGATCATAAAAGAAGTAATTTTGATGTTAAAAGCAGCAGGATCTGGTAACATCATTTTCTTCCTGGAGCGAGGTGGAGGGAAGTGCCAAGTTTGTTTTTTTTTTAAATTTTGGTATTGATTTCAGAGAGGAAGGGAGAGGGAGAGAAAGATGGGAACATCAATGATGAAAATCATCCATCGGCTGCTTCCTGCACACCCCACAGTGGGGATCGAACCCTGCAACCTGGGCATGTGCCCTGACTGGGAATGGAACCATGGCCTCTTGGTTCATAGGTCAGCACTCAACCACTGAGCCACACCATCTGGGCCTGCCGAGTACTTTAACTGAGTCAAGTTCTTAGCCCAGACAGAGCAACAAGAGGGTTCCTCTCACCCCGTGGCCAGCTCCACGTCATCACACAGGAGGGCTGGAACCTGTAAAGAGCTGCCTTTGTTTCTCTGACTTGTGAAGAGGCACAGAGCTTCAGGCAAGAATCCAGGGCTGCTGATTGCCAGTTCCCATAGAGCAGGGGTGGGGAACGTCTGGCCTGCGGGCTGTATAAGGCCCACCAAATCATTTGGTCTGGCTCTGCCAAGGCATTAGCGCTGACTTAAACATTTAACCAAATATAGCAGGCTAATTTTTATATATTTGATTTCAGACAGGACTTGAAAGGGAGAGAGAGAGAGAAACATCAGTGATGAGAGAGCATCATTGATCGGCTGCCTCCTGCATGCCCCCTACTGGGGAACTGAGCCCATAACCCAGGCATGTGCCCTGACCGGGAATCAAACTGTGACCTCTGAGATTTTTTTTCACAGAAATCATCCCAGATTCCATTCCCAGTCAAGCACACACGGCACTCCTGTACCCTGTGCAGGGTGCTCCTTCTAGAAGACTTGGGAATCAACGGAACGGGACAGTGAAGCGATTAATCCCACATTGTTTTCCACAGTTCCCTGTTTGTTTCCATCCATCTCGTTTTGTTAGGAAAGTCCTCTGGATCAGGAGTTGTGAAGGGTGTCAAGCCGACAAGTCCCTAAGAACTTTGGGAGATAAGGTTTTCTTGAGGAGGGACGAGCCCTGAGGCCCAGCACACAGCCCTCTACAAAGGCATGGAGTGAGATGGACCGAATCGACGCCTTTAGGTCTGACTTGAGACTGAAGGCTCCCCGCAGGCCCGCTTTCTCTTCTCAAGGCCTCCTCAGTCCCCATTCATACCATCTTTGTACCCACAATTATACTGATGTTAAAAAAATTTTATTGTGTTTTTACTATTTCATTTCTGGCATTAATAAAAGTTTTGTAAGGAGGAAACAAATAAGTTCCTTATTTGTCTATAGTGATGGCATTCAGTATAAACATAGAACGTGTTTTGAAAGCTGAGTGTGTGAAAATAGACTTCATTGCTTTTGTCAATTGCAACAGACTTAACAACGGACTCACGTGGAATGACTGACATCTGTGCTATTTCACTGCAAGCAGTTGAGCAGGTGGCTGTAATGAGAACGGCTTCTGCTCAGCCAAACCATATATTTTTAAAAAATTCTTTTTATTGATTTCAGAGAGGAAGGAAGAGGGAGAGAGATAGAAACACCAATGATGAGAGAGAATCATTGATCAGCTGCTTCCTGTACGACTCACACTGGGCATGGAACCCACAGCCAGAGCCTGTGCCCTGACTGGGAATTGAACAGACCTCCTGGTGCATAGGTCAATGCTCAACCAAACCATTTCTTGACATCTTTTTTCTTCATCAGACACAAGCTTTGATAATTGGCAATAAAGGGTGGTGCTGGGTGGAGGGAGTCAAGAGGGGGAATGGGACATGTGTGATACTTTCAACAATAAAGATAAATTAGGATGCGGAGAGAAAAAGGAACCCTTCTGTACTGCTGGTGGGAATGCAGACTGGAGCAGCCACTGTGGAAGACAGTATGGAGATTCCTCAAAAAGTTAAAATTGAAACTGCCGTTTGACTCAGTGATCCCACTTCTAGGAATATATCCCAAGAAACTAGAAACACCAATCAGAAAGAATATACGCATCCCTATGTTCATAGCAGCACAGTTCACCATAGGTAAGATTTGGAATCAGCTGAAGTGCCCATCAACAGATGAATGGATTAGAAAACTGGTACATCTACACAATGGAATACTATGCTGCTGTAAAAAAGAGGGAATTGTTACTATTTGCAGCAACATGGATGGAACTGGAGAGCATTATGCTAAGTGAAATAAGCCAGTCAGAGAGAAACCAAGATGGCGGCATAGGTGAACACCAGAATTGCAGCTGTGTACAACTATTTTAAAACAACAACAAAAAGAAAAAACACACCACCCAGACCCACAGGAAGGATAGCTGAGAGGAAATTCTACAACTAGAAAGAGACTGAGACTCAGAGGAGGTGGGGAAATAAAGCGCAGAGGTACGGAGGTGCACACGAAGGGGCTCGCGGAAATGGCTGGCAGCATTTCGTACCAGAGGGAAGTGCAAGCTCCTGATAGCTCTGAATTCCAGTTCTAGGCGAGTTTCTGGGGACTCAGAACCATACGGGAAGGAGCTGGACTGTCTGGCACCATCCAGCACCGGGAGAAACTCCAGAGCAACTTGAGACCCGGTGCCTCTTAGGGCAGGGCTGAGAAGTGGCGATAGCTGGTTGCTCCGCCCTGTAGACTCCCCAAAGCCCCGCCCACCAAAGCTGTGCACAGAGGCTTTTGCATATAAAAGGCTGGGAAGCCCCAGGCAGAAAATAAAAATAGCACCTCCTTGGAGATACAAGTGCCAGCATACCCAAACAACTCTTGCCCCATAAGGGTGTCTCCAGCACAGAAGTTCTCCCACTGTAGATACAGCTGATTCGTATAACCAAGTGGCTTGGAGGTCATTTCCTCTCAGTGATCACCTAACACAGAAAGCCACTCTGAACCCAGGGAAGCAGCCAAAATGCAGAGACAAAGAAACAGATCACAAATGACAGAAATGGAGGAAATCAAATGACTGGATATAGAGTTAAGAACCACAGTTTTATAGTTTTTCAAGAATTTTCTAGAAACTGCTGATAAATTTAGTGAGACCCTCAATAAATCTAATGAGACCCTTGAGGATATGAAAAAGGACCAACTAGAAATTAAGCATACACTGACTGAAATAAAGGATATTATACAGAGATCCAACAACAAATTAGAGGAATGCAAGAATCAAGTCAAAGAATTGAAATACGGAGAAACAAAAAATACCCAAATGGATAAGCAAAAAGAAAAAAGAATCCAAAAATATGAAGACAGTGTAAGGAGCCTCTGGGACAACTTCAAGCGTACCAACATCAGAATTATAGGGGTGCCAGAAGAGAGAGAGCAAGATATAGAAAACCTATTTGAAGAAATAATGACAGAAAACTTCCCCTACCTGGTAAAAGAAATGGACTTGCCAGTCCAGGAAGCGCAGAGAACCCCCCAAAAAAAGGAATCTGAAGAGGACCACACCAAGACACATCATAATTAAAATGCCAAGAGCAAAAGACAAGGAGAGAGTTTTAAAAGCAGCAAGAGAAAAGCAGTCAGTTACCTACAAGGGGGAACCCATACGTCTGTCAGCCGATTTCTCAATAGAAACTTTGTAGGCCAGAAGGGAGTGGCAAGAAATATTCAAAGTGATGAATACCAAGAACCTACAGCCAAGATTACTTTACCCAGCAAAGCTATCATTCAAAATTGAGGGTCGGATAAAGAGCTTCACAGACAAAAAGAAGCTAAAGGAGTTCATCACCACCAAACCACTATTATATGAAATGCTGAAATGTATCCTTTGAGAAGAGGAAGAAGAAGAAAAAGTAAAGATAAAAATTGTAAACAACAAATACATATCTACCAACAAGTGAATCTAAAAATCAAGTGAATAAAAAATCTGATGAACAGAATAAACTGGTGAATAGAATAGAATCAGGCATAGAAAGGGATTGGACTGACAATTGTCGGGGGTTAAGGGTGTTGGGAGTGTGGGAAGATACTGGACAATAATCATACACCTACAGATGAGAACAGCTGGGGGGAGGAGTAAGGACAGGGTGGGGTGGGAACTGCAAGGAGGGGAGCTATGGGGGGGGCGGGGAAGAGGAACAACTAATAATCTGAACAATAAAGATTAAAAAAAAAAAGAAATAAGCCAGTCAATGAAAGAAAAATATCACATGATCTCATTTGTGAAATATAAAGAACATTATAAACTGATGAACAAAAATACATACAGAGGCAAAGAAACATAGAACAGACTGTTGAACTACAGTGGGAAGGCTAGGGAGGGTGGAGAGGAGGTAAGAAATCAACTGAAGGAATTGTATGCATGCATATAGACATAACCAATGGATGCAAGACACTGGGGGGGGTAGGAGGAGGAAATAGGGGAGACCAGAGGGTGGTCAATGGGGGGTGGAAAAAGACATGTGCTGCTATTTGCAATACTTTAAACAATAAAAGAAAATAGATAAATTAAAACAGCCCTAGTTGGTTTGGCTCGGATAGAGTGTCAGCCCGGGGACTTAAGGGTCCCAGGTTCGATTCTGGTCATGAGCCCGTGCCCAGGTTGTGAGTTCGATCCCCAGTAGGGGTTGTGCAGGAAGCAGCCAACCAATGATTCTCATCGATGTTTCTCCCTCTCCATTCCTCCCTGAAATCGATAAAAATATATATTAAAAAAAATAAAAACAATTACAAATTTAAGAAAAATAAAATATAAAAGCAAAAAACAAACAAACAAACAAACAAAAAACCACGTAACTGGCAAAGTCAAGGGCCTTCCCTGATACCACGTGTAACATGGCTTCCCACATTAGTGATGTTAAAAGGCAACAGCCCTTGGCCTTCCTCTCCCCAGCAGGAATCTCTTGTGCCACCACCTTCCTTTTCTCCGAGAAGCTCTGTGTGCTGCTGGCTCAGCAGCATCTCTAGGGCACGAAGCAAGGCAGGGACAACCACAGTAGTGGGGGCTCAGATTTGGGGGGCACAAGCCAAAGGCAAGAGAGGACAGGCCCAGGAAATCCTGGCTGAGAGGAAAGAAGAGAATCCTCATGAAATTCCTCACCTTGGTGAAGTATGAGACCGACCACCTGAATGCTTTTACCTGGCACACTTCAGACCAAGCTCTTGAGCCAAAGAAGGGCAGGTTGGCCCGCAAGGCTGACCTGAAAAACAGGCTGTGGAACAACCTAAAAGGTCTTTGAACCTCAGCCCCTTAGACCCTGGGCCTTTTGCTCTATCAGACACCCTAAGTTTACAGCTTCCTGCTTCTTCATTTTGTTTGATTTTTCAATTGCATTACGTATGTATTAATAAAAGCATAATATGCTAATTAGACCAGACAACCTTCCGGACAAAGCCGGGGCTGTGAGGGAAGCCTGGGTCCTGGGTGCCTGCCGGCAGCTAGAGGGAAGCCGGGGTCCCAGGTGCTGGAGGGAAGCTGGTGCCAGCAGCCGGGGGAAGGAAGGCCTACTCTTGCACAAATTTTGTGCATCAGGCCTCTGGTATGTATGTGTGTATGTATATATATATATATATGTGTGTGTGTGTATGTATCTTTTGATTTCAGAGAAGGGAGGAAGAGAGAAACATCAATGTTGAGAGAGAATCATTGGTCGGCTGCCTCCTGCACGCCCCCTACTGGGGACAGAGGCCTGTGCCCTGACCAGGAATCAAACCGTGACCTCCTGGTTCATAGATTGACGCTCAACCACTGAGCCACGCCAGCAGGGCTTCAATTGCACTTATTGTTATTTCCTTCTTTTAATCGTGCCAGCTGTTGTAGAAGTCTGTGTTTTCTGCAACAGAGTGTGGCCTTGGTGCAGACTGCACCAATGGGAGAGAAAGCAAAGCTGAGACGAAGACCCTCACATGCACAGACACTTCGTTCATGACAGAGGGAAGGCTGAAGAGCCTCGGGGAAATGATGGCCTTTCCAATGAAGGGGGCTGGGTCATTGGGTGGAAGTCCACGCAGACAATAATGAACCTTGACCGGCAGTGTTGCGATGCACAAATAGGAATTCCAGGTGGACCGCAGTGCAGGACAGTCACTTTGACATGCCCCCTCAGCTTTATCAGACCCGTTGTGCATTTATCTGCCACTGTTTTGACCTATGTTTCATGGTTGAAACTTCTATTTTAATGAGTTTGGCTTCATGTAAAAGAACAACCTAATTTATAATAATAAAAGGGTAATATGCTAATTAGGGCAGATGTCTTCCGGACATCCATCCAGACAAAGCCACAGTGGCTGTGAGGTCCGTGGCTCAGGCAGCCGTGATCCCTGTCAAGAATGATAGTTATGTCTCAGATGTTCAGCATAAACACACTTCCAATTATCAGTTGCAGCAGAAGCAACATAATTTTTAAATATTTTTATTGATTTCAGAGAAGGGAGAAGGAGAGAGAGAAACATCCATAATGACAGAATCATTGATCGGTTGCTTCCTGCACACCCCACACTGGGGCTAGAGCTCACAACCCTGGCATGTGCCCTTGACCAGAATCGAACCCAGGACTCTTCAAGTCCTCAGGCCGATGTTCTATTCACTGAGCCAAACCGGCCAGGGCAACACAAATTATTTTGGCAGTGGCAGCAGCAGCAGGGTGATGGGGCAGCACCTTCCCCTGTTCAACCCCTGCAGAGGGAGGCTAGACTGCTGGTTAGGCCCGCTCCCCAAGGATATCCCCTGAGGGCTCCCAGACTATGAGAGGGGGCAGGCTGGGCTGAGGTACCCCCTCCAGTACACGAATTTTTGTGCACCGGGCCTCTAATTGTTTTATGTTTGTCTTGAAATTTTAAATGATTTGAATGATGTTGTTCTTCAATTTGAGACTTCTAATTCATTTTCATACTCTATGGTGATAAGAAGTCAGAATAGTGGTTACCTCTATGGGGGAAATTATTGTAAAGGGGCCTGAGAGAACTTTCTGGAATGATGGAAATATGTTGTACATTAATCTGGATTCTGGTTATATGGGCGTATACATATGTAAACATTTATCAATCCATAAAGTTAATATTTTTACACTTTACTGAATGCAAATTATACCTCAACAAACCAGTTAGCACTAAGGAAGGGGTAAAGGACTCTAAGGCAGGCATCCTCAAACTATGGCCCTCTGGCCACATGTGGGTGTTTTTGCTGCCGCTGCCTGTCCTTAAAATAAGATATGTGCAGTGTGCTAGGAATTTGTTCATAGTTTTTTTTAAACTATAGTCCGGCTCTCCAACGGTCTGAGGGACAGTGAACTGGCCCCGTTTAAAAAATTTGAGGACCCCTGCTCTAAGGGAATTAAAATTAATGTAAGAAAACACAACCGTAAACCATACTAGAACCCTGGCCGGGTGGCTCAGTTGGTTGGAGCATTAGCCAGTACACCAAACACTTCCCGGTCAGGGCACATACCTAGATTTCCGGTTTGATCCCCCATCAGGCACATAGGGGAAGCAACTAACTGATTAATGTTTCTCTCTCCCTTCCTCTCTAAAAAAAGGGAAAAAATCAGAAAAAAACTGCAGGAAAACTTGTCACTGTCTTGGGTGTGATAATTCCATTTAATGCAACGAATAGCCAGGGACCACCTGCTATGTCACTTGTGCTCTTGTAGGTGCTGTGGACTCGAGTGAGTGAAAAAGATCCCTTTCCCTGAGAAGCTTGTGTGCTGGCAGGATGTGAGGGCACTGCTGGTGCTCCATCCAAATCCTTCAGGACCTCTCATCTTTTTAAAAAATATATATATTTTATTGATTTTTTTACAGAGAGGAAGGGAGAGGGATAGAGAGAAATATCGATGAGAGACAAACATCGATCAGCTGCCTCCTGCACAGCACTCACTGGGGATGTGCCCGCAACCAAGGTACATGGCCTTGACCGGAATCGAACCTGGGACCTTTCAGTCCGCAGGCTGACGCTCTATCCACTGAGCCAAACTGGTTAGGGCTCATCTTTTTTAATATATATTTTTATTGATTTCTAAGAGGAAAGGAGAGGGAGGGAGGGAGGAAGAGAGAGAGAGAGAGAGAGAGAGAGAGAGAGAGAGAGAGAGAGAGAGAGAGAAACATCCATAATGAGAGAGAATCATTGATCGGCTGCCTCCTGCATGCCCCCTACTGGGGATTGAGCCTCCAACCTGGGCATGTGCCATGACCTCGTATTGAACTGTGACCTGGTTCATAGGCTGATGCTCAACTGAGCCACACCGGCCAGGCTAGGACTTCTCACTTTATGACGTGCCCCTTTCTGGTTTCAGCATGCCTTTGCTTCCAACAGCCCACGCCTGGGACTCTACCTCTCAGAGGAAAGCCCCTTGTGCAGTTACTAGAGCTGCTTTCCCTGCAAAAGCAGAGGGCGGGAGGTGCCTCGGCATGGCCTTTCCCTGCCCTTCCCTCTGGGGGGGACAATATTCCTCACGCCCAGCTCCTTTTTGCCTCAGGTTGTGACAAAGTCTAAGTAGGGTTTGCCCTCTGGAGCTCCTGGGTGGGATCTGGTAGGATCTCTCCTCCCTCCGAGATTGCCCTCTCCCTTGGACGCCTTGCCTTCCAGTTCTGCTTCCCTCTCTCCTGGTGTCATGGAGCAAGGGCTCACAGCCCGAAATGCATAGAAGCCCGTATGGTACCAGCTTCTGACGAAGGGAAAAGGGTTTTGCTGTGAGGTCAACCAGCGAAGAGGCAGAAAGCAAGGCTCAAGTCTGTCTTCCCGATGCAGGGCCCTTCACTTCTGAAAGGTTCCGGTTCTGGTCACATCCGAGTCCTTTAGTTCTGTGTAGGGGAAGCAGAGAGGGTTCACAAGTGTTACTCTTTTTAAAAAATACATTTTTATTGATTTCAGAGAAGGGAAAGGGAGAGGGAGAGAGAGGCATCAATAATGAGGGAGAATCATTGATCGGCTGCCTCCTGCACGCCCCACACTGGGGATCGAGCCCACAACCCGGGCATATGCCCTGATCAAGAATCCAACTGTGACCTCCTGGTTCATGGGACGATGCTCAACCACTGAGCCACAGTGGCTGGGTGAAAGTGTTACTCTTAAGTGGTATATCCAAAGTTTAAACTTTGGTTCTTGTTAGACACAGGATAGGACCAATTCGAGCTGGTTCTGTGGTTACACTGGTCTCAGCCTATAGTGAACCCAACTGGGTACATTGCATTCTGGAACAATGGTCACAACGATACCTGCTGTCCCACTTGCTCTCCCAGAATCTGGCCATTCCCCACTAGGAGGTGGTGTCTCTGTCTACTCCTCCAGAACATGGGGAGTGACTGCCTTGCAATAGAGCACAGCAGAACGTACACCACGATGTCTGAGCCTGGGCCATACAGGAGATACAGCTTCTGCCGGCTCTCTTCTAGGGATATGGACCCTGGGAACCCAGCCATCACGCTGTGAGGAAGCTTCTAGCCAAACCTGGACATGGGCCAGGGCAGAGCAGGTGTGAGGGGCCCTGTTGGGCTGGCCCCCTGGCCTCCCTCCCAGGACCTCCACCTCACCTGAGGGGACCCCAGCTTCGACCAGTCAGGCTTGAGATAATAGATGATGCCATCCAAGGCGCCAGGCAGCAGCACTCCACGTACCAGCAGCACCACAAGGACCACGTAGGGGAACGTAGCGGTGAAGTACACGATCTGGGGGGCCGTGCTGTTCAGAGGGGCCCAGCAGCACCCACCTCCCCCTTAGAGGCCCCCGGCCTGAGCAGCCTGAGCAGGGCAGGCCACGGTCCCCCACGACTGGACAGTGTTCAGAGGTAGGGAATGAGGCCAGCCAGCAGCCCCCTTAGACTCCCCAGAGCCATGGCTCCTTCCAAAGGAAGCCAGGTGCTTGGCTGGGCATTAGCAGCCCCATGCAAGTGCAGGTCGGCTGCAGAGGGAGGGGAGAGGCAGGGCCCTCCCAGGGCAGAGAGTGGGACAGCGGCCTGGAGGCAGGTCCAGGTCATCCTCCGCAGAGGCGGGGTCCTCAGTAGAAGTGGGCTAGCCAGAGACGGCCAGAGTGAGACAGACGGCAAAGGCCTCTGCCTTCCATCCCAGTGGGACCGCCAGCTGGGGAAGCGGCTGCTCTTCAGACCCTGCTGGGGAACCAGCCAGCCCTCCAGGGACCTGGCCATGTCCCACAGCCCTCGGCACACTGGCTCATTATGCGCCTGTTCACACATTTGTCTCCTGAACCTGACAGCGAGCTTCTGGGGAAGGCGTGTGTCTAGACTCGACCCTGGGCCAGACAGGCAGGCAAGAGAGCCCTACAGCAGGTCCACCCAGACTGTCCAAAGAGACTCAGGTGTTGTGTGAACGAGGAAGGAGGGAGGGGACGGGGATGCCCAACACGGGGGA
>PVJC01021504.1:0-28167 GCA_004026665.1 Murina feae
GAGCCTCTGATGGGGCTGGGGGCAGGTCCCCAGTGATGACACACACACATACACACACACACACACAAAAGGTGCCTGGCAGACTGGGGCCATCATAGGACATCCACTGAGGGGTCCCAGACTGTGAGAGGGCACAGGTCGGGCTGAGGGACTCCCTCCACCCCGAGTGCACAAATTTTTGTGCACCGGGCCCCTAGTATAATAATAAAAAAGGGGGGTAGGAGAATGAAATGCCTAATAGGAAGATTATTAATTAAGTTATGGAATATCTACTGCATTTGCTATTAGCCTCATCACAAAATGATGCATGTCAACATGGAAAATGTTATGAAGTGCAAGATATAAAAAAGTATAATTAGCATGATTATAACTACGTCTAAAAACACAGAGAATGCCTGGCTGGTGTGGTTCAGTGGTTGAGCATGGACCTATGAACTAGGAGGTCAGAGTCTGATTCCTGGTCAGGGTACATGCCGGGGTTTCAGGCTCAATCCCCAGTAAGGGGTGTGCAGGAGGCAGCCTATCAGCGATTTCCATCATTGATATTTCTCTCTGCCTCTCTCTTCCTCTCTGAAATAAATAAGTAAATAATATATTTTAAAAAACACAGACAAAAATATACTTAAGCAAAAACTTTCAACCCATATTAATGTTTTCTAATCAAAGTTAAAAATATACATATTAAAAGGCCAATCTAAAATTTGGAATTGTTGACACTACCAAACTATGCTTCCAAGGAACACTGGTGTTCTATGATCTAGTCCAGTGATTCTGAAACTGAGAATTTGTTGAAAGTTATAAATCCTTTCTCTAGATTCATGTACATGGGTTTGCATAATTTCAGAAATGGATGATGCCTGATGTAAGATCCTGAAGAAAAACAGGAAAAACTGTATATGAACTATATAATAAAAGGATAATATGCAAATTGACCCTAATGGTGGAATGACCAGAATGACTGGTCACTATGACATGCACTTATCACCAGGGGGCAGCCGGCAGGGCGATCAATCAGGGGGTTCTGTGATGGCCCCAAAGAGGGAGGCCCAGGCCACCCTTTGCAGGCAATCAATCGGGGGGCTCTGCAGAACTGGGGAACCGGAGGTGTGTGGTGGCAAACACAGGCAGCACCAGGCCAAGGCAGGTGGGCAGGGGCAGGGCCACAGGGCCATGAGGCAGCCAGAGCCATGAGGCAAGCTGCGGCTACAGGGGCCTACCGTTGCACAAATTTTATGCATTGGCCTCTAATATATATATATATATATATATATATATATATATATATATATATGCAGAATAATGGTCCTCCAAAAGATGTCCATGTCCCAGAATCTATGTATATGTTATGTTACATGGCAGGGTTGCAAATAGAATTAAGGTTTCTACTCAGATGGCCTAAAAATAGATTATCCCAGATTATCTGAGTACGCCCATTGTAATTATAAGGTTCTTCCAAATGTGGAAGAGAGAAGAGTAAGAGTCAGTATCAGAGTGGTAAGATACGAGAAAGACTCAACCAGCTATTGATCTAAAATTCTTTTACAATTAATAATGGTTAATATTTATTGAAGAAGTTTGAATTTTCCCTTCTTTTTACCAATAAGGATACTTGGAAATGGATAAACTCATTTGTTGCAGATATCTACTTTCTAAAAAATTAGTGTGACATTAGTGGCCTTAGATTAAATATTAAAAACAATGTTTTGAAATCTTTTTAAAATAATGTAGTTTTCATAAGAGCTTAATAAAGAAAATTTAACCTATTCAGGTTTAGAGTCAGAATCTTTTTTTTCACATAACTTTTATTACAGTATGTTGTTAGTATTTTTCTATTTTATTATTTCTTATTGTTGATCTTTTTTTCTTTCTTTATTGATTTAAGTACTACATATGTGTCCTTAACCCCCCATTGCCCTCCCCCCTGCCCCCCCATCCCCCTCACCTCCCGCTCATGGCCTCAACCCCTGGTGTCTGTGTCCATTGGTTAGGCTTATATGCATGCATACAAGTCCTTTGGCTGATCTCTCCCGCTTACTCCCACTCTCTCCTACCGATCTTTTGAGGTTTGAGCATCTGATAGATGCTTCTCTGTATCTGGATCTGTTTTCCTCAGTTTATGTTGTTCATTATATTCCATAAGTGAGTGAGATCATGTGATATTTATCTTATTTCGCTTAGCATAATGCTCTCCAGGTCCATCCATGCTGTTGCAAATGGTAAGAATTCCTTCCTTTTTACAGCAGCATAGTATTCCATTGTGTAGATGTAACACAGTTTCTTAATCCATTCATCTGCTGATGGGCACTTAGGCTGTTTCCAAATCTTAGCTATGGTAAATTGTGCTGCTATGAACATAGAGGTGCATATATCCTTTCTGATTGGTGTTTCTAGTTTCTTGGGATATATCCTAGAAGTGGGATCACTGGGTCAAATTGGAGTTCCATTTTTAGTTTTTTGAGGAAATTCCATACTGTTCTCCACAGTGGCTGCACCAGTCTGCATTCCCACCACAGTGCACGAGAAAGCCCACTGCATGGGAGAACATATTTGCTGATGTTATCTCCCATAAGGGTTTAATCTCTAACATTTATAGGGAACTCATACAACTTAACAAAAGGAAGATAAACAACCCAATAAAAAAATGGGCAACGGACCTAAAAAGATACTTTTCAAAAGAGGACATAAGGAAGGCCAAGAGACATGTGAGAACATGCTCAAAGTCACTAATCATCCGAGAGATGCAAACTAAAACAATAATGAGGTACCATCTCACACCTGTCAGAATGGCTATCAACAAATGATACGTGCTGGCAAGGATGTGGAGTCATAGACTCTTAACAGCAAAAGCATTATTCTGTAATTGCCACCATTGTCAGAGTGCCCCCTGTAGTTACTGAGAATAAATTCATTTCCACCTATATGTGAGAATTCTTATTTTCAATCAGAAGATAACTGAACCCCTACTCCCTCCAAATCCTTTTTGTTTCTTTGATGGCTTTATGATTTTAAACCTTTTACTGTCTTGTCTCCCTTCTTCTGGTTATTCTTCAGGTTAATAGGGCCTCTCTCAAAAGTGACACTCAGAATGGTAAATCATATACCATATTTGGTCTGAAATATAACAAGGGGGTTAGTTAATTTTTTATCCTAGCCATTAAAATGTTTGCTTTGGGGAAATAATTTTAAATAATAAAAAGACTGTAAATAATACAAATAGATTTATTCTTGGCCCTGTATCAAAATCGAAGGAGAAAGGAAAGTGTTATGGTGTTAAGAGGCCTTCAGAAGCAATGCAGTCTGTTGGAGATGATATTGAATTTTCAGTTCCTGTGACTCTCCCAGGTTCAGAGTGGGCAAGCATCAATTAATCTACTCCCTGCCATACTATAAAGAGCTTAGGCTAAACCATATAAGAGAAGAATGAAAAGGAGCATATTATACAACCATGAATAGTCTAGAACCTTGCCTGTAAAAGTTCAGCTTGGGGAAGTTCAGCTGTTGTATGCCAGGGTGTTAAAAGTGACGGAATAAACATAAGGCATCTTCTCAGATATCCATTTTACTCAGAGATTTTTTAAGATATTTATAAGCAGTATATTTATATTGCACATAGGATTATTATGGTATATCATGCAGCATTTATTTAAATTTAAGACAAAACATGAAACTAAAGAAAATTATAGCTTGGGACCAGTCTTCTAAGCAATTATTCATTCTTCTCTGCTATTAACTACACTTTTGTGAAAAGGTTTGAGGAGCAATGACTTTGATGATTATTCATGAAATAGGGATAAATCTAGGGGAGGGGAAGCTAAACAGACAATAGTGTGATAACGGTGTGGAGGAGGTGGATGTGGGGTAAGAAGGTCAGTGGGGAAAAAAAGGGAGACATTTGTGATGCTTGCAACAATAAAGATTTTTAAAAAAGAAATAGGGATAAATCTGGAAAAAGGCATGAAATATCTGTACACTGAAAACTGTAAACATTGCTGAGAGGAATTAAAGATGACTTAAATAATTGGAAAGATATATCTGACTCATGGATTCATATTGTTAAGATATTAGTTCTTCCCAAATTGATCTATAGATTCAACATGATCCAAATTAAAATCCCAATAGGCTTTTTAAAAAATTTGATAAGCTCATTCTAAAATTTATATAGAAATGCAAAAATCTAGAATAGCTGAAACAACTACTTTTGAAAATAGATCAAAGTTGGAGGGCTGACACTACCTGATTTCAATACTTATAAATCTCCAGTAATCAAAATAGAATACATTAGTATGAAATAGACAAGTAGATAAATGCAGCAAAACATATAGAGAAAAGGAAAATAATTTCAATTGTAATATAAAAGGGAATTAACATTTATTTGAAACATACTAAGGGGCAAGTACTGCATAGATGCTTTAATAAAAATTATTAACAAATATATATAAACAACTATATATCATTTGCTGTGTGCCAGTTTCCTGACCGGGAATTGAACCTGTGACCTTTCGGCGTAAGGGACAATGCTCAACCAACTGAGCTACACTGGACAGGCCTCATATATTGTAACTTTGAGTAAAACTCTTTCTTCAGTGTTTAGTTTAAGAAAAAATTAAAAGAAACATTTTAGAAAATTAAAGAAAAACATTTTAAAGTTACAGAAACATCTGTATGTTGGTAACATTTCTCCAGAAATATTTAATACTAGGGGCCTGGTGCACTCGGGGCTGGGGGGGGGGGGGTATCCCTCAGCCGGGCCTGTGCCCTCTCACAGTCTGGGACCCCACTGGAATGTCCACCTGCTGGTGTGCCTGGCCAGCCTGGGTGAGGGGCCGATGTCTGTTTGCAGGCTGGCCAAGCTCCCCAGTGGGGACCCTCACCCCATGGGGGTGTGGCAAGCCTGGGTGAGGGTCTGAGGGCAGTTTTCAGGCTGGCCACAGTCCCTTCAGGGTTCGGGTCCCTACTGGGGTGCCTGGCCAGCCTGGGTGAGGGGCTGAGGGCCGTTTCAGGCTGCCCACAGCTCCCATTGACCCTCGGGGCCATCCGCCTGGGAAGCGATCGGGTGGCCAGGGGCACCCGATGGCTTCCCAGAACAGAGCCTCAGGGCCGGC
The DNA here is from genome assembly GCA_004026665.1 of Murina feae. NCBI lineage: Eukaryota > Metazoa > Chordata > Mammalia > Chiroptera > Vespertilionidae > Murina > Murina feae. The sequence goes on from PVJC01021504.1 coordinate 5,103, forward strand.
TGGCTGGTCCCGTCCCCCCAGCTTCCACCTGGGAAGCAATAGGGTGGCCAGGGCACACACGGGGAGGCCACACATGGGGAGGCCCGTGTGTGTGCCCCGCAATGATTGATTCCAGGCCACAGCCTCGGTGCTGCTCGCTCCTCCTGCCCTGCTCCTCCCACCCACGGCTTCAGCCACTGGCCTGCTCACTCTTCCTGTCCTGCGCTATGGCTGGACCCTAGTGTGCAGCTTTTCTGGGGCTGCAGCCTCCACCATCTTGGCTAGGCTAATTTGCATACAGTTGCTCTGATTGGCTGGTGGGCGTGGCTTAGGCATCCCAAAGGGATGGTCAATTTTAATATTACGCTTTTATTAGATTAGATAATATAAAAGCTTTGGACTGGTCAATTTGAATCTTTTCTCATAGTCTCCATAGAAATGTTTGTTTAACTGAGACACTGAAATAATGTTAGATAGAAAATATTATTAACTATTAAAAAACCATAATTTATTCAAAGACAACAAGAGATAATATCCTGGATTTCTACAATATTTAAGCTATTCCTTAGTTGCCTCACAAAGGAATTAATGTAGTAGAACATAGTCAAGGCATGGCTGAGGTGTCAAAATAAGACTGTACAAAGTGTAAGATTTTTCAACTAGCTAACTTTAGTTATTCACTCTCTGTCCTCTGTCCATCTGCACTATCTTCTGGCAACAATAAAGTTGGGTAATCTATACATTAAAGCAATTTCTAATGATGCCAAATAAACAGCAGTTTCTAGATCATTTCTATTCCCTCCTCTACGAAAGTGTACAACATTTAGGTTATCACACATATTTCCCTTACACTCCAAAGTGTTTGATTGTTAAAGAAAATCGATCAGATAATATTATCACTTGCTTTATGTAGTCCCTAAGTACATACAAAATTAGACATTAACGTGAAAATATAAAAGGCTCTCTGGATTAGGAGCAGCTCTCCTGCCACATCCCATCATCCCCTAAAAATGTACCCCTGGATCAAGTTTGTCTCCACCCCTTCCTTGGTCAAGAGCATTTCTGTGCTGCTGAGCTGATCACTGCCTGCAATGGTGCTGAAACAACCTGAGACACTGACAGTGAGAACCTCAGCAACTCCTCTGACTTATTTCTAGCCACACCTTTTAAAGCAGTACCTTTCAAGGGACATTGACACAAGAGCCAAGTTCAGTAGGGGCTAGGATTGGAACTGCGTTTGGGAGCCTCATCATTGGTTATGCTAAGAGCAACAGGCTCTTAGCCTGTGCCCTTCTGGGCTTTGCCCTCTCAGAGGACATGGGGCTCTTTTGCCTGTTGGTGGCCTTTCTCATTTGCTTCACCATGTGAAGGAGCTGTCTCCATCTCCCATAGTTCCTTCTCCCATGTCTTGTGTGCCCTGTATGTTCCTTTATACCTCCCCAGGCAGTATGGAAAAAGTGGTTGGCTCAGGGTTTGACAGAGGGAAGACAAATAAATACAGTATTAATAAGGGGGGGGGGGAGAAAATATGAAGGGTAGCAAATATCAAACCATAGAATTGAATTTTAGTTTTACTGACATTTATATATTACACTTCCTGTTTGTGACTTCAGAAGTGCAACCATGCCATGCTTCTATTAAAAACAGAATAATTGAGAACAGTTTAAGTAAATGATAACTTACCCAAAGGAAAAAAAAACAAAACACTAAACTGACTGCTGCCTTCATTTCTGGAATTCTTATCTTTGTTGTATACAGAGTTGAATGTTTCTCAAATATCATTTACTAATTGTGTAGTTAAAATGGAGCTTGATGGCTTTTAAAACAAGCAACCAGACATGAGTCTTAGTTCTGAATCTGACTAGTTAATGGAATAAGAGAGCCAAGCCAAACCACCCCATATATATGTTTATGTTAAAGTATATATTTTTATATAAATGTTATGCTTGCAAAAATTTGCTTTTCCCCCCCTCATTTTAAGGTTTCAGTTGACTATTGTTATATTCATTAACAATTCTGCCTGAAGGAGGGAATGGGTAGAAGTGAATACAAATCTTAAATAAAAGTCCCTTTACTTAACTATTAAGTTGTTGTATTAGAAGCATAATTGAGCTTATTTTGTGTGTGTGTGCATGTGTGTGCATGTGGAGAGAGGAGAGAGAGAGAGAGAGAGAGAGAGAGAGAGAGAGAGAGAGAGAGAGAGAGAGAGAACACATATGAGCAATGACTGCTAGCTAGACATCAAAATCCATGTTCTCACTTTTTGGCCTCCCTTGCAGTTAGGTATGGGCATGTGACTACATTTTGGACAATAGGATGAGAATGGGAGTTTATATGCACTACTTTTAATGCCTCTGCCTAAAAAAAATTCCTCTTCCAATAAACTGAAATAGAGAAAAAACCACAGGGATACATTGGCATTTGGTATTGAAAGCCTAGGTACTAAAAGACCTTGGAAACTAAGTATTGAACTACTTGTTTATTTCAGCAAGAAATAAATTTGAGTCACTGATCGTACACTTGGGGATTAATGTTATGGCAATTAGCCTACCCTGGTTAATATGACACACATAACACCTATTTGCAGTGTCCCTGTGATGCGCAACTGCAGGGGATACCATTTACATTGTAATGTATATAAGTGGCATTTTCTGAAGCACACTTAAGAGCTAAAGGTATGGCCCTGGCTGGTGTGGCTGAGTTGGTTGGAATATGATCTTGTACACCAAAAGGTGGCAGGTTTGATTCCTGGTTGGGACACCTGTGTGAGGCAAACGATTGATTTTTCTCAATCACATTGATGTTTTTCTCTCTCCCTCCCTTACTTTCTAAAAATATAATAAAGTAGAGGTTACAGGTATGTATACACATGGATAGACATAAATGCTCCTCCCCCCCTAAGGAGTTGTGCAATGATGTAGCTTCATTAAAATAACATCCACTTCCCTCTTCTATTGCATATGAACATCAATTTGGGTAAAGGCACTTCCCTTTTGTGTTGGTGGTAACAGATTAAGGTGGAATGGAATGGATCATATAATAAAAATGGTAAGGGGAAAATCAGAATCAAATCAGACATCTTTCTTAGATTTGTTCAACTGTGTTAGCTACCTGCTGTTCTTATAAATATGATCCTCTGGCATGCATTAGACCAAAAGAGTGTGATGAGACTACCCCCTGCACTCCCTGCCCCCCCCCCTCCAGACTTACTGGTATGAGTAATAAAAATGAACTGCGTTTCACTTCTCCTTATCTGTAAATGAGAGTTGGATTATATGACCTCAAAGATCCCTTCACTAAAATTATGTAGTCACATATTTATGACTACAAAGATTCTACTCTTCTCCTAAACAAAAACTATTAAATTGAAAATATCTTTCACTCAGTCAGTGTATTTTTTTCAATTTTAAAGCAGTGTGTCACTTCTTTGATTACTTGGTGGGTGGAGAAGTAGCAAAGCTAATGTAGAATGTGATATTGTTACTATTATAACTAGCTAGTTAATATTAATTATAGGAAAGCAGCAAAGGGGAGGCCAGACGTTGTAAGAACAGTCATCTGGGCAGCTTCACCAGGAAGCTGCCACTTAACACTCCTCAGGGAACCACTAGTCCATTCCCTGCAAATCACTGGGGGGAAGGGGAGCCCAACAAAGAGGAAGATGGGAGCATTGGTGCACAGTGAAGTTGGGATGACATAGGGAAGGTGCTCGCCTGTCAGTCTAGCCTGGAAAAAAGATAATTGGCTAGGAGGCTGAGGCCAAAGCAAGCACTTGGAATGCTAAAGGGTTCATTGAGTAAGCTCCCAGTTAAAATACGCAGACAAAGGAATTCTTGCTTGCTCTTATTTCTCTTGATTTGCTCCCGCTTCCTTGGACTCACTTGCTCTGTACCCTGCACTTGCCTGCCATGTGGCCTAAGAAGCTACATGGCCCATGGCCATGTGGACCCCATATACTATTGCAGTTGGGAACACAAGCTAAGCTAGCCGGATGCTAGACTGGACTATGAATATGGAGCAAAAACTCTGGGCAGTGGCTTTAATTCGAGGTCTACTGAAGATAAGATGGGACTTTTCCCGTGGTGGAGTGGAGGGAGATGGGACCTTGGAGTTGAACTCCCTTAATGTTATATCATCAATAAAGCTTTCCAAGATACCTTTTCCTCCCATGGGGCCTTAGGAAATTCTTATTCCTGCAGTACCCCAAGAGCTCCACTCCCACCAGTAACAGGGACACAGATGGCACCCCACTGATAATGATATCTATTGAAATGATATACCATATTACAAAAAAAATTTAAATCCCTAAATAGATTGTTATTCACCAAATTTAGTTGTTCACTGAATTTAGCAGGTAAAACCTTAAGTTTAAATTTTTTAAATTGATTTTAAAGAGAGGAAGGGAGAGAGAAACATTGATTTGTTGTTCCACTTATTTATGCACTCATTGCTTGATTCTTTTATGCGCCCTGACCCAGGATCGAACCCATACTTGGTGTATCAGGATAATGCTTTAACTAACAGAGCTACCTGGCCAGGGCTAAAATCTTAAGTTTTATTCTCTTATATACTTACACTCTAATGTTTCAATGTAATAATACTACAGCAAGTTTAGAATCATGACAAAATCACCAAAGTCATAATTATCTTTGTCATAGTTAACTAAGTCATATATGGCTTAGTGCTAAATCACATTTTGGATATAGTTGACAGAAATGAATCTTTATCTGTTTGTTTGCTGGTGGGATTCTGACCTCATGGATTTCAATTTTGGTTAAAACTAAAATATACATTATCCAGACCTGATGCAGGCATGGAATTGGCTTTCATTCACATTCTTTTGCTAGAAGAGAGCTGCAGAAATATGGACCTCACTCAGGGATGATGTTGTTTTAAAAAGGAGAAAGGAAAGGCTCTATAATATTGTCCAAAGTGAAGTTTTGAATATTAAGAGAAAGCCATATAAGCTGGAGTAGATAAGAAGAAATCACAATAGCACTTTCCCCCCTGCAAAAGAACAAGACAAAAGAGAAAACTTGCAGTGTTGTTTTAAATACTAATATACACATGTGGATTGTAGTAGAGTATACAACAGACTGGGGATCCTCAGAGGGAAGTGGGGAAGAGGGAAGAGATCAACCAAAGAACTTAACATGAATAAGTACATAACCCATGGACACAGACAATAGCAGGGTGAAGGCCTGGGGAGGGGATAGGAGTAGGGTAAATGGGGGGAAAGGGGACATCTGTAATATTTTAAATAATAAAGATACTTTTTTTAATTACAGAAATTAGGATATAATCCTTAAAATGAGTTATGGATAAATAAATTTTGGTATATCCATAAGTTGAAATGATAAACAGATATTAAAAACATGTTTTAAAAATATCCAATAATGGGAGAAAATAGTCATTATAGACTATAAATCCATTATTCCTATCAAACAGGAATCAATCTTATGCTTTTCAACTCTGTACTCTTCCTCATGCCATTTCCTCCCCACTCCCAGTATATATAGGAGCATAATGGAAGAAATGTTTCAAGGAGAGATGAATAACTAGTGAATTTTAAAGATTAAAGAGATGTTGGAGATCACTTAGTCAAAATCCATCATTTTACAAAGGAAACTGACACTCTGGGGAATTAAATGTCTCATCTAAGTCTCAATCCCAACATTGCCACTGGTGCAAACTAGGTTTCCTTACTCTCCAAATTTGGCACATAGTACCTTCTACTACAACATGTTGTATTTGAAGCTGAGTCAGACCAGATTACAATGGTCCCCCCTTATCCACAGTATGTTCCAAGACCCCCAGTGGAAGCCTGAAACACGGGATTCTACTGAACTCTATACTATATTTTTTTCCTATACATACATATCTTGTCATTTCAAGGAAGCACCTTACAGCTTCTCTTTGGCACATCCAAATTGCCAAGCATCACCGCTCTTGTACTTGAGGACAATCAATAAATAAAGTGTTACTTGAATGCAAGCACTGTAATACAACAGTTGATTCTAAACAGAGTTGTCTACTAAGTGACTAATAGGCCTATGGCATGTACTTGTGGACAAAGGGATGATTCATGTCCCAGGTAGGACAGAGCTAGATGGCATGAGATTTCATCATGGTACTCCACACAATGTGCAATTTAAAACTCATGAATTGTTTATTTCTGGAAATTTCCATTTAATATTTTTGGACCATAGTCGCTGACCCCTGGTAACTGAAACCTTGGAAAGCAAAAACAGGGATGAGTGTGAACTTTATCCTAGTCTATCCTTTTTACTTTCCGGGGGAGGGAGGCAGGTGAGTAGGTGGTACAGGGCACAAGGGAATGATAATGATCAGCCATAAAATATCTGTAGATATTATCTATACTTTTCATAATTCTAAATCTTTAACTGTTTTCTTACTCAGTACAACTTTAAAAATTCTTGGGGAAGAACTCAAATACTTTCTTAGTCTCACATAAATAATATTGAGTAATGGAAATGACTAGATTACAACTTATAACTATTTTATTCATTCATTTGCTTTTGTCTGTCTCTTCCTCTAGAATGTATTTTCCAGAGGTCAGGCCTATATCTTTTTTTTTTGTTGGTTCCAGTGCTTAGCAAGCATTTGATATATAAAGGATGTTCAATAAGTATTTCAATAAGTTCAATAGGTAAGTGAATCAATGAATAAATGATAGCCACTGAAACACAATTAGCCTTTATTTACTTTGATTAGATTTATTCTGGGAATAAATCTAATCAAGTTTGTCATTCCTTCACCTTTCAAAATTAATTTTAGAACTCGGTGAATCTATTCTTCATATTCTCTGCATTTCAGTCTAGCACAAGTAAAATGTTTTATAATATTAATTTAGGACTCTTAAAACTCATGTGTCAAATTTGCTAAGTTTGGGAATTACCTTGACAAGTAATTTTAATTTTTATATTTTTATCCACAGATGAATGTGTACACTTACACCATGAACTAGTGGTGTACATGTGAGATTAAACTGATGATAAGTCAGGAGGCAGCACTGCTGAATGAGCATGTTTAGACATAGAAAAAAAAAAAAAAAGCAGGACAGTTTGCCTTGAAAAATACAAGCATTAGGCTGAAATAAGTATACCTTTAAATTTATATTCTCAAATTAAGTGTAAGTTTAAAACCTGACAAAAAGAAGTAAATAATACATTAAAAGCACATTTTTCCTTGAAGGTAAGATATTAAAACAAAACTAAAACAGAACACTGAGCCTAAATTAAATAATTACCTCAGTTTTAAAAGTCAGTTCACTTAAATTTTTCTTCTTAGATTTATTTTCAATATTAATATGTATAGAGAAGATATTTTTTACAGCAAAATTTTGCCAGATGAAGAAGCTTTAAAATGTTGGCTTTATAGATCATTTCTAGGAATTTATCCTAATTTAGGAAATAATCTGAAATTTAAAACAGATTTATGCATCAAAAAGTTCAGAACGACACCATTTATAAGAAAGTAAGGAAAATAGCTTTAATGACCACTAAAGGATAGTACTCAATGACTATTTCAGTCATTGAAGGTGTTTTTGCAGTGTTTCAAATAACTTGAGGAAACATTTCTGATACATTGTTATGAAAAAAGGCAGTGTACTCAAGCAAACAGTTTAAACTTCTTAAGCTTAAAAAACTACATGGAAATAAATGAATTGTAAGTAATTTGCATCTAAATAAAGGAATTATTGGTTATTTTTTCCTTTGACATTTAAAAATATTTTCAAATTTTTCTTTACCTATGTTACAACTTTTATAATCAAAGAAATCCATTACTTGTCATAGATATGTGATTATGTTTCAATGATGTTTTCAGTATCATCATGTGAGTGTAAATATTGTTGACCAAAAGAAAAGTTTGATATTATTTAAATCCAAATAATGGACTTTCCAAAACAAACACTGATACATATCCTGTAGCTTATTTTGGCCAGCTGTGAGCTGCAGGCAATTATAATGGTTTACTATAATTTACTTATTTTGATATGGTGGGGTCTCACTATGTTTGTTGATGGTTGATGATGGAGATACCTCAATTCATTTACCAAGTTCCTTGAATCTGTCAGTTAATCACTCCCCCAACAAGAGTTTAATGATATGGTATGATGTCAAAAAGCTGTCCATAAAATTGCCATTGTGTGGTGCACTTTAAAAAAAATTATTAAATATATTTTTATTTATTTCAGAGAGGAAAAGAAAGATAGAAACATCAGTGATGAGAATCATTGATGGGTTGCTTCATGCACACCCTCTACTGGGAATTGAGCCCGTAACCCAGGCATATGCCCTTGACTGGAATTGAACCTGGGACCCTTTGTCCAAAAGGCCGATGCTCTATCCACTGAGCCAAACCAGCTAGGGCTCTGGTGCACTTTTGCAAACTATTATTTTGTACGTCAAAAAGAATAGTCTCTTAAGTGATAAATTTTTCTAACACAAAAGAGAGAAAAATTTGTTCTTAGCTTGTTTATTTCGGCCAGCTGTGAGCTTCAGGTAATATTTTGTGATTTGACATCACCAGTAAAAAAGGTTTCTTGGGGTAATAACTGGCAACAACACTTTACCTTGTAGTGTTGTTGTAAGTTTTAGAGATCATATATGCTAAGTACCTGGCACAGTAAATGGTGGCTATCATAATAATAAATAACATAATTATGACTTCTTATCTATTTTATTCCTACTAGAGGCCTGATGCATGAAATTTGTGCAAGAGTAGGCCTTCCTTCCCCCAGCTGCCAGCTTCCCTCAGGCACCCAGGACCCGGGCTTCCCTCAGGCCACCAGCAGGTACCTGGGACTCGGTCTTCCCTCATAGCTCTGGCTTCATCTGGAAGGTCATCTGGAAGAATGTCCAGAAGGATGTCTGGTCTAATTAGCATATTATGCTTTTATTATTATAGATATGTAGGGTGAAATAAAAAATACACAGTGCAATCTATTTTAAAACATTTTTCTAGAGTTTCAGATAAAGATAGGGAGTGAAGGAAGACTACAAAATATTCCTACCCAAACACTTTACAAAATAGGCAAAACAACAGTAAAAATTATTTTAACAACATTACTAGAAGTAACCAGACAATATCCACAACCTAAACCAATGTAGGCCAAAATAATATTGTTATTTCAAAACAAATAAATTTGGGATAGCAAGAAATGAAATAGACATGACTGGAATTGACTTCTCACCAAAAGGAAAAACCGGTAATCCCAGCACATCACCTTAGTCAACTTATTCTTCAATGCTCCAAGACAATTGAGACTTTTCTCTCAGAAATCTCCCACATCTCCTTGCTCTCCACTTCAAACTCTTGTTTCATTGATAAATAGAAGCAGTCACAAGAGAAATGTATGTTTCTCATACTATATCTACCAACATGCTTTCATCTCTACTCATATATTCTCTCTCTTCTTTTATAAAGGATCAACTATCCCTGCTTTTATCTAAGGCAAGACTCTCCACTTGTGCCCTGGGTCCCATCTTATCTTCTTCCATAGGACTATGTTCTTGTGATTAAACCTTCCATTTCCTGCATCTTCAATTTCTCCCTCCCTACTGGATTACTCCAATAAGTAAATATACTGTAATATTTCCCCATCCTAAAAATAGCATCACCCTAGATCCCATGTGCCCCTCTACTTATATGGTGAGTAGGAGTCCATTTTTTTGCTCCCCTACATAACAAAACTTTTCAAAGACTATGTATACTTGCAGTCTCCACTTACTCACTTTACATATCTCTTCAATTCAGTCTAATTAGAATTATTGTCTTCACAGCTCCACCTAAACAGCTCCTGCTGAGATCATGATTACCTTCTTGCCAGGTCATTTTACTCTCATGCATATTCCTCACTCTTTTTCTTCTTCTCCATCAACATTAATTTCCCCCTACATCATCTCATCCAATTTTTCTGGTATATTGTCTATATTCTTAGGACTTTTAAAATTTGTATTCTATCCCTGATACCTCTGTTGAGCTCTGAACTCATGTCCAACCTTCTTCTACCTGGGGACTCTATTTAGATGCCTAAGAAGGACCTCAAAGTTAGTACATTCAAAACAAATCTCTTCATTTTCTTCTCCAATTTGTCCTCTTAATGTCAGTCAATAGCATTATTTTCATATATTTGCTTAAGGCAAAAACCTAGAAATCGTTCTTAATTGCTAGTTACTAAGCTATTACAGGCCTGGTGCACAAAAATTTGTGCACTCGGGGAGGGGTCCCTCAGCCTGGCCTGTGCCCTCTTGCAGCCTGGGACCCCTTGCAGTCTGGGGGATGTCCACCAGCTGGCTTAGGTCCACTTCCCAGGGGATTGGGCCTAAGCTGGCAGTCAGACATCCCTCTGGCAGCCCGGGAGCCCAGGGGGATGTCCACTTGCCAGCAGGGAGCAGGCCTAAGCTGCAGTTGGACATCCTTAGCACTGCTGAGGAGGCAGGAGAGGCTCCCATCACCACCACCACCACCACCACTGTTGTACTGGTAGTTGTCAGCCTGGCTTGTGGCTGAGCAGTGCACTGACAACCAGGGGGCAGCTCCTGCATTGAGCGTCTGCCCCCTGGTGGTTAGTGTGTATCATAGTGACCAGTCATTCCTAATCGTTCTGCTGTTAGGGTCAATTTGCATATAACCCTTTTATTATATAGGATTGTCTCTTAGCAATAAATCTTTCTATTCTCTGCTTTGTGATGCTGGGATTGGAACTTTACAAACTAAACTACATTTCTACTTTACCAGCTGAATACCTGCTATAGTCTCTCAACAAGGGACATTAGAGAAAGACTAAGAGTCAATAAGAGAGAACAAGAACTTGCACCTTGGTTTTCTGCATCTGTCAGCATCGTCCCAGTTATGGTCCTTCATCTTGACAGCAGCAGTTAGCTCCAAATTTCAACTATTTTGTGCTCTCCTATAACCAGCCTCAACATACCCTCTCAGAGGTACCACTAGCAAATGGGCAGCAACCCCTCCTCTGAGGTCAGGGTTCCAGCTCTGCTGAGTCTTTTAACTTCTGTGTGCTAATAACTTCAGGTCTTCCCTGTGTTTATTTAGTACCAGCACTAGTAGATCCTTCCTGAAGTTACTCCATTACCTTAGTACTTCCCTTTTCCCTTTTCAGTTCTACAACATCTATTTGACCAATTATTTGAAGTACATTTTTTTAAATATGTATTTTATTGATTTTTTACAGAGCGGAAGGGAGAGGGATAGAGTTAGAAACATCAATGAGAGAAACATTGATCAGCTGCATCCTGAACACTCCCCACTGGGGATGTGCCGGCAACCAAGGTACATGCTCTTGACCGGAATCGAACCCGGGACCCCTCAGTCCACAGGCCAACGCTCTATCCACTGAGCCAAACTGGTTAGGGCTTGACAAATTATTTAAATAGTAGCCCCCCTTATCCACATTTTTACATTCTATTATTTCACTTACCCACAGTTAATTGAAGCCTGAAAATATTAAATGAAAAATTCCAGAAATAAACAATTAACAGATTTTAAATTGCATGTCATTCTGAGTGGCATGATGAAATCTTTTGTCCCTGCTCCATCCTGCCCGGCATATGAATCATCCTTTTGTCCAGCATATCCTCATACACGCTTCCCACCCATTAACCATCTAATAGCCATCTCAGTGATCAGATCAACTATTGAGGCATGTAAGTGCTTGTGTTCAAGTGACCCTTATAATAGCCTCATACTTTTCCACAGTGTCTTCATCACTTCATCTCATCACATAGGCATTTATCATCTCACATCATCACAAGAAGGGGGAGTTCAGTGTAATGAGGTATTTTGAGAGAGACCACATTCACATAACTTATTACAGTATATTGTTATAATTCTATTATTATTGTTTTTAATCTCTTACTCTGCCTAATTTATAAATTAAGCTTTATCATAGGTATGTAAGTATACGAAGAAACATAATATATATAGGGTTCATTATTATCTGTGGTTCTTCAAATGTGGATACTGATAAAGGGGAACTAGTGTACTCAATTTATTGCTGTTGAAATATTTAGCGGCCATCAAAGGGATTCCTCTAAAGCACTTAACATCTCCCTGCTTCTCTTCATACTTAGAACAAAATCCAAACTTCGCATTAGGGCCTACAACCCCTTTGGGACCTGCCCTATCTAATTCTCTAGATTCATCTCTCACCAGCTTCTGTTCACTAGTTTGGCTCTAATCATTCTGTCTTGGACATACCATATTTTCTGGCATATAAGATGACTTTTTAACCCAGGAAAATCTTCTCAAAAGTTGGGGGTCGTCAATGGAGCTGGACAGAGACTGCAAGTGTCTCCGGTCGGCTCCTTTTTGTGCCACATACAGTCTCCGTCTGGACTTTTTAACCCAGGAAAATCTTTTTAAAAGTTGGGGGTTGTCTTATATGCCAGAAAATACGGTACCATCTTCTACTGCAAGATCTTTGTCATAGCCCTTCTCTACATCTGGATGACCCGGGTCTCCTAGTTCACTGCCTCACTTCATTCAGGCCTCTTCTAAGATATCAGCATAGCTTTCACTGCTATATCTAAAATGCCCAATTCCACCCAGCCAGCATGGCTCAGTGGTTGAGCATTGACCTTGAACTGGGAGGTCACAGTTCAATTTCCAATCAGGCACATGCCCGGGTTGTGAGCACAATTCCCAGTTGGGAGTGTGCTGAAGGCAGCCGATCAATAAAATGTTCATAGCTTCATAAAAACAGGCATGTGACCTTATTTACTACTAATTCTGACACAGTAAATTCCAGCTGACAAGTGAATTTAATAAATTGAAGCAGAAGAAAACTAATAAACAAACACATAATATTCAATATTGAGGCATCTCATGATTAAGCTATTAACCATAAAGAATGAAGGAAAAACTTTTCAGACTTTTAGAAAGAAAATGAAATAACTTAAAAGGGGAGGAAATCATGTTGCCTTAGACTTCCTCTAAGCAAATAATCAAAGCCGGAAAACTGTACAGTTTTAAAGCAAAGCCAGGATGACCATGAACTATTATCCTATCTTCTTAACTAATAAAAGCGAAATATTAAAATTAACCATTTCTCCAGGACGGGGGTAAGCCACACCCACCAGCCAATCAGAGCTGCTGTATGTGGCCTCTGCCATCTTGGGAGCCTCCCGCCTGGGAAGGCATCCAGTGCCTTGGGCCTGCGAATGCCTTCCCATGCGGGAGCCTGGGGGGCGGGGGGAGGCGGGGACCAGGTGGCTGGACCCTCGCGGCCCCCGCCCAGAAGGCCGTGGGGTGGCCAGCGCCACCGCAGCCTCGGCTTCCCAGGCTGGAGCCTTCCGGGGCGCGGGGACGAGGCAGCCGGACCCCCGCAGGCCCCGCCCGGGAGGCCGTGGGGTGGCCAGTGCACCCCAGCCTGGACTTCCTGGGCGGGTGGCCCGTAGGGTCAGTGGGAGCTGTGGCCAGCCTGAAAACTGCCCTCAGCCCCTCACCCAGGCTTGCTACACCCCCTGGGGTGAGGGTCTCCACTGGGGAGCTTGGCCAGCTTGCAAACAGACATTGGCCCCTCACCCAGGCTGGCCAGGCACACCAGCAGGTGGACATCCCCAGAGGGGTCCCAGACTGGGAGAGGGCACAGGCCGGGCTGAGGGACCCCCTCCCCCCCAGTGCACAAATTTTTGTGCACCGGGCCCCTAGTATAATAAAAGTCTAATATGCAAATTGTGCCAACTTGGACTTCCACCAGGAGTTTGACTGCTTACTATGATATGCGCTTACCACCAGGGGGTGGTGTGGAACATGGCAGTTGCCAGCAATGCAGTGCTGGCAGCGGCCCATGACAGCTGGACTAAGGCAGGATGGTGGAACAGGTGAGTGGGCAGCACCAGACCACCATGGGTGTGAGCAGGGGCCCAATCACCCCGCCAATTGTGCTGCAGATGGCAACCAGCAGTGGTGATGGGGGTGGGGCTGCCAACCGGTGCCCAGGAGCTAAGGGAGCTGGGTGGGGGTCCTTGGCCCCAATCCATCTACCTGCAGACAGTGACCTACGGCTGGCAGGCCTTGTTCACTGGATAGGGGCTGAACCAGGGCTGAGATGGGGAACTAGGGGTGGGTGGCAGCGACCAACCTCCCGCAGTGCCTGGGTAGAGGACTGCAACCTCTTTCTGACTACCTGGGGGACCGGGGTGACAGAGACAGAGGTTCCCCAAGCTGCCTCTCACTCCCCCTGCTACCCTGCCCTAGGACGCTCCCACACAGGTGCCAGACGTCCATGAGGCCAGGGGCCGGTCGAGGCCAGCTGGGAGAGAGCGCGCTGCCAGCCTGGCTTCCATGTGGCGCTGCCAGTCCAGTCGCTCATGCTGTGCCCGGCCCATGGCATCTGGTGGCGCTCACCACATCCCTGCGTGGGGACTTGGGCACCATGATTCAAGTGGAGGGGGCGTGCTTGAGAGCCTGGGAGCCTAGATGCTGCCCAGGGCCCAGAGGTCAGCTGGGACCTGCCCTTCCACACCAGACGCTTGCGCTTTGATTCCCGGCCAGCTTAGGGACCACACCTGTGCGCGAATTCATGCACCAGGCCTTTAGTATCTAAATAAAGGTCATTCAAGAATTAATGAAAAAGGCAAAGATGGCATCCACGAGTCCATGTTAAAAAATAAAATAAAAATAATAAACTACTTAGTTAGTGAAGGGCCGATAACAAAGTGATGAATGAAAATTAATAACTAGGATTTGTGGAATTGAGGCAAGTTATGAGCACTGGATTTTAAAATACAGACCAAGAGCAAATGACCAAAGGAATTAGGGTTTAAAAAGAGAAATAAGCATTAATACCTCAACTTTGTAAAAATAATGACATAATAATATTACATTTTTTCATATCAGAGTCTATTGGCATTATTATATTTGAAACATACAGATAAAAATGTCTCCAAGCCTGGCTGGTGTGGCACAGTGGTTGAGCATTGACCCATGAAGCAGGAGGTCATAGTTTGATTCTGGTCGGGGCACATGCCCGGGTTTGGGGCTGGATCCCTGATTCCCCAGGAAGGGGACATGC
Source organism: Murina feae (assembly GCA_004026665.1). Classification (NCBI taxonomy): domain Eukaryota; kingdom Metazoa; phylum Chordata; class Mammalia; order Chiroptera; family Vespertilionidae; genus Murina; species Murina feae. The sequence continues at coordinate 20,143 of PVJC01021504.1, forward strand.
AGGAGGCTGATGATCTATAATTCTTGCTCATCATTAATGTTTCCATCCTTCTCTCCCTCTCCCTTCCTCTCTGAAATCAATAAAAACATTTAAAAAAATCTCCAAACTTTTATACTTTTTAAAACTTTAAATACTTTAGGAAATAAGCTCTTTTGTGGCAAAGAAACATTTTTTTTTACAAGTTCAGCAATTCCTTAAGCTGATCTTGCTACTACCAAATTGGCATTGAAATTTAATACTTCATTATTTAAAAGTACTGTAGTGTACATATTTTTATCCTAAGATTATCACTGATGTTTCTATCTCTCTCCCTCTCTCATTCTCTTTTGGAAATCAATTTAAACATATATATATTTTTAAAAGATTATCTTATTTGTGTAAATGCATAGAAATATGCCTACCATGAAGATCATTTAATATTGATGATAAAATGTGGATGTGAGATTTAAAATTTTTCCCGTAGCCCAGCTGGTGTGACTCAGTGGCTGAGCATCGATCCGTGAGCCAGGAGGTTACAGTTGGGGCACATGCCTGGCTTGCAGGCTTGATCCCTGGTAGGAGGTGTGCGGGGGTGGCAATGGATGATTCTCATGGGTGCATGATTTTCTCTCACATTTCTTTCTCTCTCTCCCTCTCCCTTCCTCTCTCCGAAATCAGTAAAAACATACTTAGCCCTAGCTGGCTTGGCTCAGTGGATAGAGTGTCGGCCTGCGGACTGAAGAGTCACGGGTTCTATTCCATTCAAGGGCATATGCCTGGGTTGCAGACTCGATCCCCACTGCGGGGCATGCAGGAGGCAGCCGCCAATCAATCATCTCATCATGGGTGTTTCTATCTCTCCCTCTCCCTTCTTCTCTGAAATCAATAAAAATATATTTTTTAAAAAACACACATACTTAAAAAAAGTTTTCCTGTCACTTTCTATATTGTTTGAATTATTTATAAATGAAAATGTATTATTTTTATGAAACCAATAAAGATATTGTCCTTAAAATTATATACAGATGAATATACTGAACTGTACATTTTCAAATGGTTATATTTTTTTGTTTACCACAATTAAAAAAATTTTAAATGCTATTATAAAACATAAAATAGACCTAGCCATTATAATAATTTTACAGTTGGATTTTGACTCTACCAAATTTTTCCCAAATCAACTTTGCCATCAAACTTTACTCTGTACTTGCCTATACCTTATCTAATTTAATTTTCGAAAGCAGAGATTATTCACTGGCAGACATTATTACAAATATGCAAAGTGAAAATGAACTTATAAAAATAGGTAATATATTCTGTTACTATGTTAGGTTATAATAATGTAAATATATGTCAGTTGATTTACATATTTGGGAGAAAATTTTAATTATTTTTTCTGATTGTTAGAATAATGTGTACTCATTTTAGAAAACATGAAAAAGAATGTAAAAATGACCATAATAACATTACCCACTTTGGTGTATTTTCCCCCACCCTTTTTCTATGCATACAAATAAATACATTTTTAAATAAATGAGAAATAGCTATATAACCTAAAAATTTTAATGGTACATTAAATATTTCTTTGTGACATTAAATATTTTTAGTGGCTATTAGATTGATACGCCTTGGTTTATTAACCATACTTTTACTGTTGAATATCTAGATTGTTTCCTCTGTATAGATACTATAGTATATATAAATTGTTTACTTCACATTTGCTTAGGATTGGTTCCTGGAAGTGGAACGACTGTAACAGAATTTGGATAGTTTTTTAGACCCCTGAAAGGTAATATAGTAATTAGTAATTAGTAAGATTGTAAATTTCATTGCACCCTTAGCAATATTGGTTTTGAGCACTTATTTTCAATCTTTGTCATCTGGTCAGTGATGTAGTTCACTTTGGTAAAGCTGAATTGTTATTCATATAATCATATTAGTAACTTTACTATCTCAAAGACTTATACTTCTTTGTCTTCTCCATGATGCTTCCTTAACATAGATGTTGAAGTAATGTATTTTTTATTGGCTTTGGCATTATTTCTTTTAAAATAAATTATACCTTGAACACACAGGAAGGTGGAGAAAACCAACATGAAGGATCCAAATTATTTTACTTATAAAAAGATTGTATTTAGTCCTTAATAATAGACTATTATTAGTATCAGCTAGCAATATCATTTTATTTATTGAATTTATTTCTTTATTGAAATCATATTGTTTATTGTTTAATGTGCTGTTTTCACTATAGCACTTTATAAAATGCTTATTTTACTAGTTTAAGAGTAACAGTCACTAGATAAGTACTTTAAAATAACTTCCTCATCTCTGCCTTCATCAAGATGCTTAGAAACAGTCTGGCTCATTCCCAATTTTCTTTCATGTTATCATTACTATGAAATCATTGTATAGATAGGGTACCTTCTTGCATACAGAAAAATAGCATCTGTAAAACTATATGGCACATTTTGGTTGCAGTTTTTCCTCCTTTGGAATTGCATTACATAATTTTAAAGTGTTTATTTAAGCTTCTTTTGGCTGCCTCCATGGTAGCTGGGAAGTCACTCAGGAACAGTTTTTGGCCTGATAACAAAGTCTGTTAGCTTGACATGAACACTGTGTCAATTTTTTAAAAATCATTACTAATAAGAAACTTTAAAATCAAAGATATACTTAATTCATTTTTTTAAAAGCATGCTACTTCAAAATCAAGAAATACACATAAAACAAAGTGTTCATAAATATATACTTGCTCATTATCCAGATGCACATTTAAAGCACATTTTATGGTATGAATTTACAGTGTGATTTTGACTATAACTGTAAATAATTATGCAAAATCAAAATATATAGAGGTATTAGACAGCATTAGGAGAGTATGAATTATTAAAATGGCCCTAAGCACTATTTCTCTAAGTCATAAAGGAAATATTTCTAAGAGAACATCAAAGATGTATAAATTATGTCAGTTTTAGGATAATTTAAAAGGTACTAGGTTATCGCCCTGGCCTGAGAGCTCAGTTAGAGCATCGTCCTGACATGCCAAGGTTGCAGGTTTGATTTCTGGTCAGGGTACATACAAGAATCAACCAATGAATGCATAAATAAGTGGAACAATACATCAGTAGTTTCTATCCTGCTCTACCTTCCTTTCTCTCTAAAATCATTTTTTAAAAAGATTATTTACTCTTGATTACTCAAGGAAAGGAAGTATTTTCAGTTCCTTGGAGAATTCAAGCTCATTTACCAACTAAATAACTATTTTTTTTAAAAGCATGCTACTTCAAAAATTGAGTGTACTGGTTTTAAAGAAAAATAAAGGAATTTGCATTGTAAAAGTGGGAGAAGAGTCATTTAAATTTTGTATTGTAATCAGAGTGTTGCATCACCTTCAAGGAAACATGCAAATTCTTATAAACTATCTAAAATTTCAACCATCCTTTTGGGATTACTGAGTTTTATTATAAACAAGTCCAAGTCAAGATCCTGACATCTAAAAACATAACAATCCTCTTTTAGAAGTGTCATTTTGTTTTATATAACATGAATTTATTATAAAATTACTTATTGGAATAATCTTGATATTTTTCTTTTTAACTTTGAGATATGATGGCCTTGATAATGAGGTCTAAAGTCAGGAATAATTTAAGAAGGGAACACAAAAAACTTTTAGGAACTGATCATTGCCCTGAAAGTATAGCCACTGCGGGGGTCCTACCTAGTTTGGGAGGAAAAGGTGTCTGTGTTTAGAAGACCTGACCTGGAGGGGAGGGAATGGTCATAAGAGAGAAAGAGGAAGATTATGAGACAAACTGCCTCAGATTGGTTTGGGATTAGCTCTGCTGTAATGAAATGTTTAAAAAGGGGGACATCTGTGATACTTTCAACAATAAAGATAAGTTAAAAAATGAAAATATAGAGCTAAAAGTAATTAAAAACTGAAATGTTTGTGGTTTTATATCACATTCTAATATCAAAAAGAATATATGGTTTCTTATATGTAAGCATTTTCATATATAACACATTGTATTTTTGTTAAACTGTTACGTTATCTCTGAGCCTTATAATGATCTTCCTGCATTGTGTGTCTATTTCTTCTTGTTTGTATCTTAGAAAAATGCCTCTTGGATTTTTAATCAGAATGTGATTATTCTTTGGTAAAATAAAAACATATTTGAAAACTCAAGGCTGCTTCTTGGTTGTGATTGGGTCTGTTTGCCTTTTTTACAGTCTTTGCAGAAAAATTTCAGATATTTGCAATGCCTTCTTTACCTGAGATAGTGGGTGAAAAGTCACAGTACCTAACTCAAGCCCATACCTTCTATATGCAGACATACCAGAATGGAATCCCTGGAAATTTTCTGCACAGAACCACCTTAATTTGCATTATGGATGCAGGTTGGGTGAGTATATCACAAGAGAATATACATAAAATGCAAGTGACAGAGTCACCTAAACTCACTCTGTACTTAACTACCAGATCATACTCAACAATGGTCATACCAAGTCCAACACATTGTTTATAAGTCATTTTATCTGAAGTTAATGTGTGGTGATTTTAAACACATAGTAAACCCTGAAACTCCTCCCATTAAAAGGCAGTCTATCCCCCCCTTTTTTAAATATACAGATTTCATAACTTAGAAATCCACACATGAAACTTATATGTTCATGTTGACCAATGTCTCCCCTTTCTAGAATATGTATAACATTAGTAATTTGTCTCTAATGAGTAGAATCTGATAGAGAGAATGCTGCATGACTTCTAAGATTAGGTCATCAATGGAACCCAGCAATCCTGCTGTGAAGAAGCCCAGACCACAAGAGGAGGCCAGGTGTAGGTGTCCTGGCTGACAGCTGCAGCTAAGGTCCTAGACTTCAGTCAGTCCTAATCCCTAGACACGCAAATGAAGAGCCAGATGATGCAAGCCTCCAGCCTATGAGCTGTCCTAGCTGATGCCAAGTAGATTAGAAACAAGCTGTCCCTACAAAGCCCTACCCAAATAGCATGTTCTTGAGTAATGTTGTTTAAAACCACTAAGTTCTGGGGTAATTTGTTATGTACCTGAGTCCCTACTTCCAATAAATCTACAGCTCAAATTAGCTGTGACAAATAGGTAGGAGATGTAGGAAGCAAAATAAAAACTCTCTCTACTTTTCCTAGTTTCCTTAGCTAGACTGAAATCTTAGCACCTCCTAGTACTAATTGTTGGTGTGGTTTTGAAGTGCCATTAGGAACAAAAAAAACACCATCATGGGGACCCAGTCTGTCTGAACTCCTTTTCCTTGAAAGCTTACTGACTTAATGTGCTAGTAAGGCCTGACCTGGAGGGGAGGGAATGGTCATAAGGGAGAAGGGAACAAGAAAAAGAGAAAGTTTGACTCCTTACACTTTTCTTCTCCCCCATGTAACCCTAGTTTCCAAAAAGAGGGGAAGCAAGATTTAATCCTCTCTTGTACTAATCTCCCATCTGAATTAGAATCTTTCAAAGGATGCTTTCTTTTTCATTGAAAGACTATACAGCCTTTCAATCTTATAAAGGGACCAAATCAGCAACGTGTTTTCATTCCTTATCAGGAAAGCAGAATTTACTAATCAAAGTTATAAACTAAGGACACCAGTCTGTCTTTAGTCACTCATCACTATCCTTCAAAGATTCCTCTGGCTCTTATCCTTTCCCTAAATGTGAGGGGGTCCCCGTGGTTCCCTTCTCAGAACTCTTCTCACTTACCACTCTCTCTGATCCATTTATTCACTCCTGTGGTTTTAGCTACTACCTAATGTTTTAATGATTCCAAAGAGCCAGACCTTCTTTCCACCCCTCCTAGGATACTTCCTTGGTACCTCAAATTCCACAGGGAAAAAATATATCTCCTGGACTTGAGGTCCGCTCCTCTGCCCAGTCCACCCACTAGACCAGACACTTGGGGATTCTTTGTCCCACACTGACAATCAGTTTCCCATTCCACTGAATCTTTTTAATTTCTTTTCTTGAACCCCTCTTCTCTCAATCACCACTGCCACTAGGTACACAGCAGTGGTCCTAGTCAGTTTTATAGTTCATCTCCAGAACCCTAACCAGTGTAATCTTTGCAAAGATCTGTAATCTTTTCACCTCTGAACATGCCTTTAAAAAAAAAAAAGTCTTTTCATGGTTTTCCCTTTCCTATAGGTCAGCGATTTTCAACCTTTTTCATCTCATGGCACACTTAAACTAATTACTAAAATTTTGCGGCACAACAAAAAATACATTTTTGGATGATTTGACAAAAAATAAGTATAATTTTGATTCATTCACACCCAATGGCTATTGTGTTGACTGTTGTCATATTTTTATACAACAATTTAAGGGAAAAGAGGTCAGTGCCCCTAACTAAATGGTCAGGTATTACATGTTTTAAAAAATACCTTGTGGCACACCAGTTGAAATCTGCTACAGGTTTTAATTCTAAGGCTCTATAGTCACTTACTCACCAACTATAGTAAACCCTTTGAAATTGTATGCAAAATTGTAGTATGGGTCTATTGGGAGCATTGTTTTCAGTTTTCAAAAGGGTATGTGTACCTGAAAAGGCTAAAAAAGTGTAGGTCTCAGTCTAAAGTGCAAACTCCTCAGCACAGAATGCAAGCCCTGCCTATTCGCATCCTTCCAGCTTCCTTTCTCCCCACATTCCCTCCCATACTTATCTTTCCTTAATTCTTCACTGCAGGCCTTTGTCCACGTGGCTTTGCTTCTCAACTTGGGAAGCCCTTTCCTTTCCTTTTAGCTGGCCAACTTTTGCCAACCAGTAAGTCACCTTCTTTCTTTTAAAAAACACCTCAGGTCTCAACCTACAGTAAACTGCACGCTAGGCAAATGGAGTGTGAACTTTTGTTTCCCTGAAGCCAGCCTACCAATTGCTCTTTCTCTTAGCATTTACCTCTTGGATTTTCAAATTAAACCCCAGGCTGTTTTGTTTTTAATCTTTATCGTTTTTAAGTATTTCATATGTTCCCCACTTTTCTCCCATTGACCTCTCCCAGCCCGCCCTGGTGCCTCCCATGTATAATTTATAATTGGCAGATTTTTAATACCAATCCCCCTCACACCTTCCTGTTACAGAACGCTGTATGGGAATTTTCAATATGAACGGTCTATTTTACACCTAGCCACCACATGGTGTTACATATTTAACAAATCCTGTAATTCTAATATTCAGTGACCAACTAAGAGGTAATTTATCTGGATCATTGTTCCTAATTTACTGCACCCAAAAAAGGCAGCTTACTATCATAATGTGTCCCTGATATTATCTACCCTGGAAGATGTTCCAACTTTTTTAGATAAACCTTGCTCTAACTAGTCTGCTAATACCTTAAAGCACCGTCTCTCACAGTCTTTTTTTAAAAAAGTATTTTGTTGCCTCCAACGAAGCTCTTTGCCTTCTTTGGGCCAAGGATCTGTGCGAAGTGTATGTCCCTGCTAGTAATCCACCCACATAAACAGCGCTCACCGCGCTGAATCACCCATCCCCGGAGTTTCCCCAAATAGCTCATCCACGCTCCGGTGGCTCAGCTGAGCGGGAGGCCGGCCGCCGGCGCCTCCGGGCCGCGGGCGCAGCCGATGATGGCCGGCCCTGAGTGGCGAGTGTCGGGCGTCCGGGCGCGGGAGGCGCTCGGAGACGCCGCTGAACTTGGCCTTGACTGCTCTGTCGCCGCCCCCTGGAGCGGGGAGCCGCGGGCGCCCGCACCAACCTCCGCCCAGCGCCGCCTCGCCGCTCACACAATGGGGCGCGTTGGCGGCGGGCCACTCGGGCGGCCGCTGGTTCCGAGCCCAGGCCCCTGGCAAGCGGGGGAAGCGGGCCGCGGCGGGGGCCGCGCAGAGAACCCCGGGACGCCCTCCGCCCACTCCCACACTCCCCAACGGCTGGGAGCCCGCACTGCGAGCCGGGGTGCAGGGACGCGAAGCGAGCGGAAGTGCCACCCCCTGCAGTCAGGGGACGGTGACGTCACCGCTACTGTTAGCCTGTAGCGGGGGCGTCTGCCCATCACGTGATCGAGCCCTC
>PVJC01021505.1:0-28153 GCA_004026665.1 Murina feae
GAAAGAAGGAATATGGGAAGGGAAGGAGGGTAGTAGAAAAATGGGAAGAATGATGATGGAACAGAAGTAGGAAATAAGGAGGAAAGAAAAGTTTATAAATGATGAGTCAGTAGGAAAAGTGTTACATAAAGGAGAAAAATTGTGTGAGAGGAAGAAGCCAATAAGGAAGTCAAATACAATTGTGCATGAAGGGGATAAGTTTAAAAAAGAAAGTTAATAGGGGTGATCAGGCCGGCAGGGGAGGGCAGTTAGGGGGATCGGGCAGGCAGGCAGGCAGAGTGGTTAGGGTGGGCAGGCAGGTTATCGGTTAAGAACCAGAGGTCCTGGATTGTGAGAGTCCCCAAGAACTCCATATTGGAGAGGGTGCAGGTCGGGCTGAGGGACCCCCTCGCCCCCACCTCCCTCCCCCCCCAGCACAAATTCCGTGCACCGGGCCCCTAGTGTGTAATAAAATTCACAATTTGTTGTGTGACAAAATCCCTCTGCTTATTTGAGCACCTTGAAAATGGTGGCTGATGAGCAGCATTAATTTAACTTTAATGATCTATTATTGGAAAAATCTGAATTTAAATGGAAAGAGCAATATAGAAGTACTTACTCATCAAAGATCTCCAAATTAATCTAAAAGTGTCTGTCAGTATTATTGGATGTCACCATTGTTAGTTTGATTTTGTCATCACTCTCACTTTTAATAATTCTCCCCCAGGCAATTTTCCCCAATGATGGTCCTAGCATTATTGTTCTTGCAGTGGACAGTGGTCACCTATTGCCCACTGGGGTTCTCATCTCTGTTTACTAGGCAGGATCCCAATGTGTCAAGATCCCTCCAAGACTCTAAGCTGATAAGTACCACTTAGTGCCCTAACCAAGTGTTCTCAGAATTGGGATCTTCAAAGCATTTACCATCTGATAACAGTATAAAAATTGTATTTATATTTGAATCTGTAACGGCCATGCTAAATTATTTAGCATATGTAGTTATCAGTCAAAACAATCTAACTCCCATAAAAGTTCAAGACCATGAGTCACGCTAAACCACTTACTCAGACACAGACTGTGGGAGGTTAATTAGAAAAACTGACAGCATCATATGCCTTCACTAGAGAAAATCAGAGTGTCAGAAATGAAGAGCTCTTTTTTTGTGTTTTTTTTTTCCCTCAAAATGTTAGAGGGAAAAAAAACTAAAAACCCTTGTCCTTGAAAAGAGAAGAATGCTCAGCAGTAAATAATTTCACTAAGAGTCAAGAATTGAACATGTGAAATCAAGTATTATGTTTCTTAGTAACAGAAAAATACCACATGAACTCATTCATTTATGGATAATAAAGAACATTATAACCTGATGAACAAAAACATAGATACAAAGGCAGAGAAGCATTGAACAGACTGTCAAAGTACAGCAGGAAGGCTTGGGAGTGTTGGTGGCAGGGAGGGATTTAAGAGATCAACCAAAGAACTTGTATGTATGCATATAAGCATAACCAATGGATACAAGACACTGGGGGGTGGGGGGTGAGGGTATGTGCAGGGAGGTAGGGGAGGCCAGGAGAAGGTCAATGGGGGGAAAAAAGGAGACATATGTACTACTATTTGTAATACTTTAAACAATAAAATAAAATTAAAATTAAAAGAAAGTGAAGAATCTGAACTAGGTGAAGTATGTGTCTATAGTTACAAATATTGACTTTGCAGTTATTGATGTGTAGATAAGCCAAATTCTTCAAACACTGAAATCAGAAAGTTAGGTAATAGAGCATAAAAAGAAGTAATGGGTTGATGTTAAAAAAAATAGCAGGTAATGAGTAAATGTAGGTAGTAGAATAATAAATGACATATAGATAGCAAACTGGGGAAAAAGGTTCTCATAGAAACAAAACTTGAAAATAAAGTCTTGGTAACTCATCTTGAAAACCATAGAATGATTAGACAGAAAGTGTGGAGGTCACTAAACACAGCCATCTTCATTCACACACAGGATTTCTCACATCTCCTCAGACCACCATAGTTCCTTTCTTGCACAATTCATCAGGCATAAGAATAGACAACAAAATAAAAGGGGATGAGAAGTAGACAGACTCTGCGACACACTAGTAAATACAAAGAGGAAAAAATATTTTTCTCTGAAATAACTAATTTTATACTAATAATGGCTACATAATTTTAATAGAATAGTCAGCTTATTATTATATTTTAAACTAGGGGCCTGGTACACAAAAATTTGTGCACTCGGGGGGGTTCCTCAGCCCGGCCTGTGCCCTCTCACAGTCTGGGACCCCTCAGGGGATGTTCACCTGTTGGTATGCCTGGCCAGCCTGAGTGAGTGGCTGATGGCTGTTTGCAGGCTGGCCAAGCCTCTCAGTGGGAACCTTCACACCATGGGGGTGTGGCCAGCCTGGGTGAGGGGCTGAGGGCCATTTTCAGGCTGCCCACAGTCCCTTCAGGATTCGGGTTCCTACTATGGTTCCTGGCTAGCCTGGGTGAGGGGTTGATGGATGTTTGCAGCAAGGCTGGCTGGAAACTGGTATCTGGAATTTATTTAACTTCTAAAGTTGAAATTTTGTTGCTTTAATGGAGCCCTGGTCAGGTTGCCCCTGACAACCCAAGCTTCCACCGCTTCCTTGAGCCCAAGGCTGGAAGCAGGCCTCTGGGGTTTATTTATCTTCTATAATTGAAACTTTGTTGTGGAAACTTTGTTGCCACAGCCGGCCTAGGCAGACAGGAACCTTAGCTTCCTGTATCGCCAGGGCAAGCCTCCTGCTTGTTCCAGCTCCGTGGCTGCCAGCCACCATCTTGGCTGGGTTAATCAGCCAGTCGCTCTGATTGACTGGTGGGCATGGCTTGGTTGGTGGGTGTGGCTTAGGTGTCTTGGAGTGACGGTTAATTTGCATATTACTCTTTTATTAGATTAGATATATTTTGATTTTTTGAGAGAGAGGAATGGAAAAATGAGAGAAAAACAGTAGCATTGATGTGAGAGCAAGACATCGATCCATTGCCTCCTGCATACCTCTTGCTGATGAACACAATGTGGGTATGGGCCCTGACTAGGAATGGAGAATACAACAAATTGGTGAAGGGTATTGTGCCCAACCAACTGATCCAAACCTTTTTAAAAAACAAAACAAAACTCATAAGCTCATTTTGGGATTCAAGCAAGGCTTACAATATAATCAAGAAACACTAAGTCATCCCCAGTTCCAGTACTAGTTTCATAATTAATAATGAAGCAAGTCTGTGTGTGTGTTTGTGTTTAAGTTTATATAAAAACAAAACAAAACTGAAGGTGATTAGATAATGAGAAAGACAAAGGGAATTATCTATCCTTCATGAATAAATAAAATTGGAGTCCACATGGTGTTTAATATCTTAATTTATTTTACTTGAATTTCATATTAGGATAAAAATTACGTTAAACTGAAATCATAATGAATTTCAGGAAAGTGCTTCTTTGTAATGGGATATATCTTAAGTGACCATGTTAAGGCTAAAAGTAAGTATAAGAACAAACAGAGTGGATGACATGTGTGATTTTTGTTCCTTGTTCTGTGATAGGCAATTAGATGGTCATGAGCAGAGCAAGGACGATGTGCCAGGTACAGAAATTCACCAGGGTGGAAATCCCTAGGTGCCCAGCAATGGACAAAACTGGGAAAACCAGGATCTTATCCTCAGAGTAACCTTTCCTCCCCTAGCATATCACTGGCCATGCTTTTTAGACCTCCTGATCTTTCATATGGTTGATCATGTGGTTTGGACCCTCACCTGATCTTTCCTTCCCTAGCATGTTGCTAGTGATGTGGGTTAGACCCCCTTAGAGGGGGAACAAACAAAGGGGCTGGAAAATAGCCCACAAGCATGAAGCCCCCAGGACAATGAGATTCTGAATCACATCAAATAAATGTAGACCTCAGTTGTACTTCAGGCCCAGAGAACAGCAAAACTATACAAGGATACCATTGCTGACATCATGATCCGTTGCATTGAATAATGATCTTAAAGGATACTCTTGAAAAACTAATGAATATCCTATTGGGATCCTCCTCTGAGCCCTCCAGGTAAATTCCCTCAAGATGGAGGACCCAGAAGAGCTCACTCTATGGAGCACACCCACATCTTCCCCCCACCCTCATCCCTACCCTCTCCCCTCACACCCACCCCCACTCTACTCCCATGGGTTTTCCTTGCCTTTTTCCCCTAAGTTCCATGGGCCCTTCTTTTGCCTCTGTAACTTGTTTCTTGAGCTCATTTCTTCTACAACTCACTTCTTTGACTCTGCAACTTTCTAAATAAACTTTCTCTTATAGTTTGAGTCTTGGTTCTGAATTCTTTCCTGGCCAGAACTCAAGGACTGAGGTTGCTGAACCAAAGTTCTGTCTGACTCCACCAGTCTAATAGCTGATGCCATTTTCTCCACCAACATTTTTACTACATGTGTTATTGCTACTATGAAAGAAAGAAAATGTTCCTAACTCAGTGCTGCTCTCCATAATTCCTGACATTTTCACTGGTTTTGTTATTTTATTTACTTTGTAAGCAATCATGATATCTTGTCTATGTTTACTACCAAAATATTTTTATTAAGATTTGTTCTTTTGCCCTGTCTGTTGTGGCTCAGTTGGTTGAGTGTTATCTGTCCCATGTCCCATGCACTGAAAGGTTGCTAGTAGTGCACATGCCTGGGTTGTGGGCTCAATCCCTAGTAGTAGGTGTTCAAGAGGCAGCCCATTAAATGGTTCATTCTTACATGGATGATTCCCTCTCTCTCCCTTTCCCTACCCCTCTCTGTAAAAATAAATAAGAAAAATCTTTTTAAAAAGTTTGTTCCTTTACTTTTTTGAAATATAACTGACATATTACATTAGTTTCAAGTGTACATAATGATTCAATATTTGTCTATATTATGAAATGATCACCATAGTAAGTCTAGTTAACGTTTGTCACCACACATAGTTAAAATTATTTTTCTTGTGATGAGAACTTTTAAGATCTACTCCTTTAGCAATGTTCAAATATACAATATTGTTAACTAAGTCATCACTCTGCACATACAAGATATGGTGCAGCTGTTCCCAGTCTCATGCTCACTGTTGCTCTCTGTCACCATTTCCCCATTCCCTTTCAGAGTTTCATTTTCTTTCTTCACTGGCTGGATTACGTCAGAGCCAATGCTTCAGGACGTTGTCATTTTCTGTCGTTGGCCTACTACTGTATGTGGTTGGGAGTATCTATCTCCTCCGTTGAAATTTTATTCCTCAGATTGGGATAGCTACTGATTCATTGAGTTTTGACAGAAAGCTTTACAGTGAAATGTCCTACCTGAAACTGTCCACTCTCCCATATGCCAGCACGCTGTAGCACTGTGTAAGTTTGGACATCATATCAGTTGATTTGCCCTGTGTAAAAAAATACCATAGACTGGAGAGCTGGCACAGAAGAAATTCATTTACTCACAGTTCTGGAGGCTGAAAGTTTGAGATCAAGGGGTCAGCAGGATTGGTTTCTCCTCAGGCTTCTTTCCTTGTCTTCTAAACAGGTGTCTCCTCCCACCTGTATGCCTAGAAGAGTTTCTTGACATCTCACTAGTTATGTAGTAGGTCTGTAATGATAGTTCTTTTGTTCCTGAATTGAATCCTTATGTTGTTTGGTCAACACATTTTTTAAAAAAGTCTTTCTTTGCTTAACTTCATATTAGTATTATATTTTTATTTACCAGCGAATATCCTTGAAGGATTTCATTAAAATTCTTGTTTTATTTTTTTCTATTGTATGTAATTCATTTTATGCTTTCACGTTTTTGTGGGGGTTTTTTCCTTTTATTACATTTTATTCTTTTCCCATAAAACCCTTATATAATTATCATAGTGGTTATATTCCTAAGCTTAACTCCATCAGACCAGTCAGACCATCCTCTTATTTTGTTGTGAATTGATGACTTTCAATGGATTTCCTACTTGCAGTTCATTTTGCCATCTCAGCCATAAAGACATTCTGTGGTCTGAAGCATGTGAACACTGAACATATATGCAAGGCCTTTCTCTTCTGGACTGATTCTCCTGATCCAGAATCCATTTCAATAGCCAGTGGTGTATAGAACTCCCAAGATGGGTTCTATTTTCTCATTAAACTTGTGATTTTCACTACTATACAAAGAATATTCCCGCTGAAAAAATTAATTTAATGATATAATGCCTTATATTTTACACAGAAATAATTGTTGTGGAATGTTAACAAAATACTAATGCTACTAATATTGTCTATAATATTAGTAGTATAATATTGTTACTATTAATAATACTTTCCTATTTAGTTAAAAAAACAGATTATTTGTGGCAAAAATTGAATTAACCTTTTAAATATAAATGGTGTTTTTTCATAAATAAACTTTATAAATAAAAATAATAACACTTCTTATTATTTTCATCAAGAAGTCAATGTAATATCCATTTTTACAATATAAAAGTTCACATTGAGATATAAATTAAATTTGAAATTTAAAAATTCCATAATGAAGTCTCTCATATTGAAACCTATTCATAATAAAAATTATGAGATATTCAAATGGGGTTAATAATATTCTCTTTATTTCTGAAAATCATTTAAAAGAGACTATAAATAAATTCATAAAAATAACAATTTTACACAGAATTAGTAATATACATTAAAAATACACTAACTGGTAAACTAATTCTGAAAAGTGCATGGTAATGAAACAACAAAACCTTCAGATCAACTTAACTAAGGAGATAAAAGACCTGTGCTCAGAAAGCTACAGGACACTGAAAAAAGAGATAGAGGAAGACCTAAACAGATGGAAGAACATATCATGTTCATGGATTGTAGAATCAACATCCATTAAAATGCCCATATACCCAAAGCAACCTATACATTCATTATACTCATTAAAACAGCAACAGCAAATTTTACAGACCTAGAACAAACTCTCCAAATATTGATCTGGAATTTTTAAAAATACCCTGAATAGCTGCAGCAATCCTGAGAAAAAAGAACAAAGTAAGAGGGATCTCAATACCAGATATCAAGCTGTATTACAAAGCCACTGTTCTCAAAACTGCCTGGTACTGGCACAAGAATAGATATATAGTCCAATGGAATGGAATAGAGAACCCAGAAATCGACTCCAACCACTATGTTCAATTAATAATTGACAGGGGAGGAGAGAACATACAATGTAGTCAAGACAGTCTCTTCAATAAATGGTGTTGGGAAAATTAGACAGATACATGCAAAAAAAAAATGAAACTAGACCACTACCAACTTGCACTATATACAAAAATAAACTCAAAATAGATAAAGGACTTAAACATAAGATGGGAAACCATAAAAATACTGGAGGACTCCACAGGCAGCAAAATTTCAGAAATGCCAAAGCAATATCTTCACAGATACAGCTCTGAAGACAATGGAAACTAAAGAGAAAATAAACAAATGGAACTACATCAAAATAAAAAACTTCTGTACAGAAAAAAAGCTATCAACAACATAACAAGAAATCCCATTCCATGGGAGAACATATTTGCCACTGTTATCACCAATAACGGTTTAATCTCCAACATTTACAGGTAACATACAACTTAACAAAAGGAAGATAAACAACCCAACAAAAAAATGGGCAACGGACCTAAATAGATGCTTTTCAAAGGGGACATAAGGAAGTCCAAGAGACATACGAAAACATGTTCAAAGTCACTAATCATCTGAGAGATGCAAATCAAAATGACAATGTGGTACCATCTCATACCTGTAAGAATGGCTATCATCAACAAATCAACAAACGACAAGTGCAGGTGAGGGAAGAAGGAACCTTCGTGCACTGCTGGTGTGAATGCAGACTGGTGCAGCCACTGTGGAGAACAGTATGGAGTTTCCTCAAAAAACTAAAAATGGAACTCCCATTTGACCCAGTGATCCCACTTCTAGGAATATATACAAGAAATTAGAAATACCAATCAGAAAGGATATATGCACCTCTATTTTCACAGCAGCACAATTTACCATAGGTAAGATTTGGAAACAGCCTAAGTGCCCATCAGCAGGTGAGTGGATTGAAAAACTGTGGTACATCTACACAATGGAATACTACACTGCGATAAAAAAGGAGGAATTCTTGCCATTTTCAACAGCATGGATGGAACTGGAGAGCATATTGCTAAGTGAAATAAGCCAATCAATGAAAGAAAAATACCACATTATCTCACTCATTTGTGGAATATAATGAACAACATAAACTGATTTAAAAAAACAGATCTATAGACAGAGAAGCATTGATCAGACTGTCAAACCTCAGAGGGAAGGTGGGGGAGGGTGGGGGTAAGGGGGAAAGATCAACCAAAGGACTTGTATGCATGCATATAAGCCTAACCAATGGACACAGACACCAGGGAGCTGAGGGCATGAGTGAGGCAGGGGGTAGGGGGCAATGAGGAGATAAGGACACATAGGTAACACCTTAATCAATAAAATAAGGAAAAAACCTTCAGATCAGGGAATTAATGCTTAGTATAATTGTGTTGATGACAGTTTTAACTTGTTTAGTTTTAATTTTTGAAATGACGCCCTTAAAGTTCAATATGCCAGTTTATCTAAATTTAAGCTAATGGTGTTTATGTAATTTGCATGGAAATATCATTATTCATTTAGAACAAAAGATATGCAACCAGATGAACAGTTGGATCTATAATATCAGAGAGATCAAAGTGAGACACAACGCAGAAGGAAGTTTTATCAGTTTTGGCCGATAATTTCACTCAGTTAAATCTTAAAATCCTTTAAAGGGAAACTTTCTCATTACTACTTTTGAAATATGTAGAATTATGGCCAGCATATTGTATAGTGATTAATAAGTTAGTCTGTATATATTCATATATATGTTAAAGGCCAAATGCACAAAATTCATGCACTGGTTGGGGCGGGGGGTGTCCCAGCCTACACCCTCTCCAATCTGGGACCCCTCAGGGGATGTCCCACAGGGATCAGGCCAAAACCGGCAGTTGGACATCCCTCTCACAATCTGGGACTGCTGGCTCCTAACTGGTCACCTGCCTGCCTGCCTGATTGCCCTTAACTGCTTCTGCCTGCAAGCCTAATCACCCCATAACCACTCCCCTGCCAGCCTGATCAACATCTAACTGCTCCCCTGACAGATCACCCCAACTACCCTCCCCTGCCAGCCATCTTGTGGTGGCCATCCTGTGACCACATGGGGGTGGCCATCTTGTGCAAGGGTGTGATGGTCAATTTGCATATTACCTCTTTATTATATAATATATATATATATATATATATGTGTGTGTGTGTGTGTGTGTGTGTGTGTGTGTGTGTGTATATATATATATATATATATATATATATATATATATATATATATATATTTGTAAGTCCCTACAAAAGTAACATTGTTTCAAAATAGAGAAATTATAATGCACTACAATTTTTACCCTTATAGATAGACAAACCTTTAAATCAAAGAATGTTCATTATTAATAAATATTTATAATTCTATTGGTCAGCTTGTTCTGTTCTTCTGTGCCAGGCATGGCTGATCTTGTCTGGCTCCAGTTGTCCATCTATGCCTAGCCAGTTGGTCCTCATGAAAAATACTCTCAGATAGCCCCAACTGAGATGGTCCCTCCTTGTTCCATGTGCACCCCCTCCTTCAGCAGTGAATCTGAATGGGTGTGACAGTGGAGGCAAAAGTCCAGATAAAAATGAGAGAAACCTTGAAGACAGCAATCGGCAGGGAACAAGCCCTCAGAGGCCAAGCCCAGAAGTGACTCATGGGCACTGATACACCATTCTGTCCTCGTAACCTTATTCACTAATTAGTGACCTGGTGCATAAAATTTGTGCACATTAAAAGGGAATTAATAAGAGGAAATATTTTATTATTTCCATTTGCTCTTTCTTTATAATAGAAATGTCAGAGATAAAAGAAAGTTAGTAAAATGTATATGAAAATCTCCTTCCTGTTAGAATCTGGGGCACACCACAGGACCTACAGTTAAGTCCCTGCCCACCACTGGCATGCACATCAAAAACGCAGGAGAGCCCTAACCAGTTTGGCTTAATGGATAGAGTGTCAGCCTGCAGACTCAAGGGTCCCAGGTTCGATTCTGGTTAAGGGCATGTACCTTGGTTGCAAGCACATCCCCAGTAGGGGGTGTGCAGGAGACAGCTGATCCATGTTTCTCTCTCATTGATGTTTCTAACTCTCTATCCCTCTCCCTTCCTCTCTGTAAAAAATCAATAAAATATATTTAAAATAATGCAGGAGACCCAAACCCTGCCATTCCCCACCCCCATTGGGTGAGACCCAGACCCAGCTGGCCCCACCCTTGTCAAGCCCCTCCAGGCAGGGGGTGTAGCCTCAGGTCCCCCAGTCCAGTGCCGGGTGGGAGCACACCCTCAGGTCCCCTGGCCCGGCACTGGGGCAGGGGCATAGCCTAAGATTCCTTGTCAAACCCCACCAGGTGGAGGGTGCAGCCTTAGATCCTCTAACCTGGCACTGGGGTGGGCGGGCACAGCTTGAGGTCCTCTGTCAAACCCCACTGAGAGGGAGGCATGGCCTGAGTTCCCTGTCAAGCCTTGCTAGGCAGGGAGCATGGCCTGAGGTCTCCTGGACCAGCACTGGGGCTGGGGACACAGCCTGAGGTCTCCTTATCCAGCACCAGGGCAGAGGGTGTGGCTTGAGGTCCCCCATCAAGCTCCACTGGGCAGGGGGTGCAGCTTGAGGTCTCTTGCCCCCAGTCAGGTGCAATGCAGCCTCAGGTCCCTGTTGTTTGGTCATGATATTATGGTGTTCTGGCTAATTTGCATATTCCTCTATAGATAGATGATAGATAGATAGATAGATAGATAGATAGATAGATAGATAGATAATAAATAGAATCTGCCTTGGGAATGGAAGGAACTGCTAACATTGAAAGGACATGGGAGATAAGGAGGCCATCAATTACGGCCATTAATGGATTCTATCTACCATTACCTGCTCTTTGCTCTTTGCCTTCATTTTTCCCTTTCTCTCACGTAAGAATCCACTCCCAAGACCTTTGAAAGTCTCATCAAGTCACTACATCAAGATCAAAGTTGTAGATCTTATAATCTTCATCAGGTTCAGACGTGGTTCTCTGTCATTCAAAGAGAGTGGTATGCTCATTAATACTCAACAACTAACAGAGAAACAACCCTACATCTATGGTGTAAAAGCTCCTGTCATGGCCCATTTCAAGGCACCAGCATGATGGACTCATGGGAACTGAAAAGACAAGTTATCACACACACACCAGCATGCATGCATGCACACACACACATACTGATGAGCTATAATAACAACCATAAACAGGCCCCACTGAAACAATTTCTTGGAAGGTCTTGTAACAGAAGCACAGGCAGTTTAAGGAATTCTGAAATCCCACCAATCAAAACTCCCTTTTGAGGAAGAAGGCAAATGCCTGTTTAGGTCCTTGTTTGGCCTGGGAATGATTCCCATGGTTCTTGGACACAGATTTTGAGATGTCCTTTCTTCCCATCACCTTAAATGGCCACTTTTGAAAAAATGGTCCACATTGACAGCTGAGTAGATTTCTTAGGCTTCCTACTCTAGAAAAGTGGGGAACCCAGAACTCTTTTTGTATTTGGACAATTTCAGTCAGTGTTCATGGCTCTTAATCCTATGCAACTCCCATGCAAATGCTGCAGACTTCTTGTACCTAGTTCAATTTCAATTCATTTGGAAAAAGACAAACTCACAATTCTTTTCCAAATACACTTCTCTCTCTAATCTTTAAAAAAATATATATACATATACATACATATATATATATATATATATATATATATATATATATATATATATATATATATATATATTTTAGAGGCCCAATGCATGAAGGTTCGTGCAAGAATAGGCCTTCCTTCCCCTGGCTGCTGGCACTGATTTCCCTCTGATACCCAGGACCCAGGACTTCTCTATGGCCGCCACCTCCTGTCTTTGCTCTGATGCTGGGAACCACCTCCTGCTTTCTCTCTGGGCTGGCCACCACCATCTTTGTCACATTAATTTGTATATTCTCTCCTTATTGGCTGTGGGAGCCACTATTTTTGTCATGAAGTGATGGTAAATTTGCATATTCTGTCTTTATTAGATAAGATTATCTGCACTAAAAAAGAGAAACATGCAAATTGGTGTCACTCCACTATGCTCACCAGCCAATCAGAGAAACTATGCAAATTAAACCTAACAAAGATGGCAGTTAATTTGCATATGCAAGCGGAGTGAAGACTGAAGACTGAAGACTGAATACTGCACAGCAGAGAAGCCAAGCCTTGCTGCGTCCAGACCAAAGGCCTGGGTCCCGGGTGCCAGAGAAAAACCTGTGCTAGCAGCCAGGGAAAGGAAGGCCTATTGCACGAATCTTCATGCAAAAGACTTCTAGTATATATATATATATATATATATATATATATATATATATATATATATATATATATTTTAGAGAGAATGGGAGAGGAGGAGGAGAGAGAGAGAAAGAAACATCAATGATGACAGAGAATCATTGATCAGCTACCTCCTGCATGTCCCACACTGGGGATTGAGGCCCAACCTGGGCATGTGCCCTGACTATTAATCGAACCATGACCTCCTGGGTAATAGGTTGATACTAACCACTGAGCCACACCATCCGGGATCTGTCTCTAGTCTTGATCTGTGCTCTTTTGGGTGCATAAAGCTTTTTGGGGAGAATCCTTTGCAATCCTTTGTTTAGCTGAAAGTGTCTACTAGGCACTGCCTCAATCTTTCAGAGATCCAACAAAAGTTCTTCCTGACACACTATAGATTTGATCTGTGCCCCAAGCTACATGTTATCTGGAGAGGCCTTTGCTGGCTGGAGAGAGAAGAAAGATGAGAAATAGCTTTATTTTCCAAACATACAAAACCAGACCTCTACATATCCCCTCTAAATCCTAATTACAAACTGGCCACTTCTTTACTTCACACATCTCTTACTTTTCAAACCTTCTACTCTGCATCTGAGATGAATCTCTTTCAATATTTTGGCTGGAGATCTGTTAGTCAATCCTAAAACTTCATCAGTTTTATTTCCTATCTCCCATGTTATTGCAGCTGAAAGGATTGTAATTATTTCTCAGCCACTTAAAATGGTTCACTGTTTTGTAGCTTTCAGTGAGAATCTCTTCACTATTTTTCCTCAATAATTGGCAACAATTTGATGAGTTTGGTCAGAAAGGTTTGAGTTATGTCAGCACCTTACTCCCTGGAACCAATTTCTGTATCCATTATATAAGGTCTTATTGATACCACCTAACCAGCCACAAACTCTGATAATCTAGGCATGGGCTGTGTAATTCTGCTGCTTGGGGTACAAATCACATAAAGGTCAACTTTAACTGTTAAGACTAAGAGTTTGAGATTTTTGCATCTGAATTCAAGTGAATGATCACCAAGAAATATATCAATAACATAGTGAGGCCCACCTTCCCTCCAACTCCCACCATTGCTAAAAGGAGATCTGGCTTTATGGTTAGGGTCTTCAGGATGCTAAGTGCAAGTCCCCCTCTACTCAGCTTCCTTTCCCTCATCCTATAAGAATCTCATAAACATACAGCAACCTTTGGTTAAACCAAATGTTTTCAAAGCACTAAATGCATGCTAGGAATGAATGAGTGATTCATATTTATCATTAGTAACTTGGTGAATAAGGTGAGCTCAGACTGATGGCTGGTGGGGAAAAAGGACCACCAGCTAAATTTGAAATTCTGGGAATCTCATTACTGTGGGCTGAACTGTGGTCCCTTAAAAGCCACAAGTGACCCCAGGACCTCAGAATGGGTATTTGAAGATGGGGGTCTTTAAAGTAGTGATTAAGTTAAATGAGGTCAAAAGGGTGGGTTTTAATGCAACACAACTGGTATCTTTGTGAAACCAAAATTCGTTGTGATTCTAGGTTCATTGTCTCTCAAAATTAAAGAACGAATTTCAGGGGCAAAGTTTTATTTCAGAAAAGCTCTCTGCTCCAGGGAAGGGACCGGAACAGATTTCCGCAGCAGCTCCTTTGTCTAGAGGTTAATATGTTCCCTGTGATCTTCCCATTGGTTGGTTCAAAAAATTTTACATGAAAAAGGTTGCTGACACACTGGTTCCTTTCCCTGTCCAGAGTATCCAGCTGCACCTCCCCTCTACATTCCTCTCCCGTAGTCCTGTCCCTAACTGTCTAGCCACCCCTACCTTCTAACTCATAAGAATAGGTTAGGGTACAGATATGCACAGAGGGGTGACCATGTGAGGACACAGAGGAAAGACAGCTGTCTACAGGCCAAGAAGAGAGCGCTCAGGAGGAACCAGCCCTGTCCACATTCTAGCCTCTAGAAGTGTGAAGTTGAAGTCATTATGGTTTACACACTAAAATAAAACAAACTGTGTTACCTTGATTTTGGTGCTGGTTTTATAAGTGTATACAAAACTAATTAAATTTTAAACCTTAAATATATGCAGTGAAGTGTACTTTAATCAAACCTCAATAAAATGGAATAAAAATAAAACAGACTTCATTTTTTGTACAAAATTAATGAGGTAAAACGTAATAGCTACACTTTTGCGCTTTAGACTTTGATACATAAATTATAATTACCTCCTTATATGGTATACTCTATTACATTATAAATCACAATATTCCTTTACTTTTAAAATTTTCCATTTGTAATTCTTTTTTATGAGGCCTTAGTTCATTCCTATTTTATATTTTATATTATTACTTCTGCGTTTTCATTATTGTTTCCCTGGCTTTGGCTGAGTTGTTAAATAACTCCATAAATGGTTTTCACTGTTTTTATTTCACTATTGGCTATTTTGATTTATGAGTGAAACATAATTGAGCATGAACATAATTATAAAAATCAGGAAATACATAATAGCTCAGACCAACATCCTATCCCATCATGAGACTTTCAGCAAAATGTTATACTGATTCTCCTAAACCTTTATCCCTGTTTACTAAACTTATCCAGAACGTTAGTGCCAGGTGACTGCTCATTTTAATAATATGTTTATTATGAAAATGCGACAGCATGCTGTTAATAATTTCATTATACTTGAGCTGCTGTTACCAGCTTTTCTATAGTTAAATCAGAAAGCACTCATTTCAGTCCTTGTCCATGTTCTTTTTATGTCATATCAGCCATTGCCTTTGGCTTCCCCCCCCCCCCCGCCGATTCAATTCTAACTTGACAGATTTCAGATGCTTATTTTATAAGTGTCTACTGTTCTGAAAGTGTGTCTGTTCCATGTTTGCCTGAAAATGTCTTTTCCCCCCAGAAGATATGAAGGACATTTAACTTGTTCTAATACACTCAGATCACAATACTGTAATCTCCTGGGGATGCAAAACATATTTTATTCTATGTAGCAATTATTTGTTAATTAATAGTAACAAATACAAAACATATAGATTTTTGTTTTTGCCAGTCATTAATTATGCTATTTATACCAGTTCACCCATCAGGACACCCTATAAGGTGTTACTGTTATTAGAGTTAATGTGCCTGATGCTAATTTGATCTTCTCTTCCTACATAATATATTTTCTCTATTTGCAAGCTTGTTGATTCTCTCTTGATCCTTAAAATTATGGATTTTACTAGGATATGTGTATGTTATTTTCTTTTCAAGCCTCCCCTATGGTCAATGAGCCCTTCAATCTAAAAAAAAAAAATGAGGTTTTTTTTTTTAATTTGTCTTTAATTTTGAAAGTATTAAAGATGTCCCACTCCCTTTTTCCCATTAACCCCTTCCATTCTGCACCCACCCTTCCCAGGTCTTTACTATACTATTGTCTGTGTCCATGGGTTAGGCTTGTGCATATAGATTCTCCTATTTATCTTCCCCCACCCTCCCCAACCTGAGTATGTCTTTACCTCAAAAAGCATTTCTTCCATCCTATCTGTTTTTTAAATATATTTTAGTGATTTTTTTACAGAGAGGAAGGGAGAGGAATAGAGGGTTAGAAACAACAATGAGAGAGAAACATCGATCAGCTGCCTCCTGCACACCCCCTACTAGGGATGTGCCCACAACCAAGGTACATGCCCTTGACCGGAATTGAACCTGGGACCTTTCAGTCTGCAGGCCAACACTCTACTCACTGAGCCAAACCGGTTAGGGCTCCATCCTATCTTTGATTACTATTACATCTATTACTCCATTCTTACCTGCGCATCTCATAGAGATTTTACATTTGCTGGCTTTATTTTCTTTTCGTAGTTCTCAGGTTTTCTCTCTTAATATTAATTTTTGTTAATAATTTTAGTTCATATCATAGAATAATTTCCCAATATGGTTTCCTAAGTTAGTATTTAAAATCTTATCCTGATGTTAATCACTATCTTGGATGAATTTGAAGGCAATAATTATTTTCATGTCTATTCATGTTTAACAGTTCTCTACTTTTACATAACAACTTCCTATATTTTTAATTGTAAAATATTTTTAGCAAATGGAATATACATATTACAGGGTTTCCTTTACAGATCAATAGCAATGATAAAAGATGGAATAGTTTGGTCTCACTCAATGTAGTCATTTATTCACTTAAATAACCAATAATTTTTTTACCATGTTCTCAGTATTAATAACAAGGGTATAAAACGGATGGGTTTGCATGGTGTTAGCAGATGGTGGGACACTTGGGCACAGGTTAACCTTAGATTAAAAAAAAAAAATAAGAGGAAATAATTCTCTCTTGAGTTGGATCAGAAATAACTGAGTTTGGTGGAATAAAAGGCCACTTCTTCTCCCAGATAGAGCAAATGGTGAAAGCCAGCCCTTCCAGGAGACTAGTGAGAGGATCTGCTTGGATATCTGTCTGGTCATCTTTTGATGGCTATGGCTAAGAGAACCATGTCCAGGCTGCAGAACAAGCTAAGCATTGGAAGTTAAGGGAGTTGTTGCCTGTTGCTGGATCATGGTGGTAGAGTGAGACTGCATCATCCTCCAAAAAGTCCTTAACAGTTTCATGTCCATGAATATTCAAAGCTTCCTGCACATATGAGGTGCTTCAAGGGGGCAGTGGGATAGAGTGATAGGCACATGTACGCATCACCATCTTAGAATCTCCTAGATTAGAGAGTAGAGTGTTCCTGCTAGGGTTTTCTCAATGACCTGTTCTTAAGTAAAGATTACTGTGTGAGGCTGTTAAAGGGTATTTGGTGTAGGGTGGAAGAGAGGGAAAAGAAGTTATAGGAGTTATATTAATTCCATCCACTTCATACTTTTCTAGATGGTTCACCTTTTCAATATGAGTATTCATGAAAAGGATATAAGCATGGGTTATTAAGATTTCACTTTTCATTTTTTTAAGTGATATTTGTTTCTTAGGCTGGGTCACACAGACTTCTAAAGTAACCTGTCTTTAGCTACTCTGACTTTCCAAATTCCAAATCTGAACTCCTCTGTTGATAACAAGCCCTAAGCTCGAGCCCAGTTTCATTCCTCAGTCCTTCCAAGGCCTGCATCTTTGACATGCTCAGGAGCTGTGCAATCAATATAGGGGTGGCGTTTTGGCACAGTATAGAAGGAAAAGCTTCATGCACTATTGAGCCCTAAAGCAGATCACGGAAAAGTTCAGTGGCAAAATTTGGGTAAACAAAAGGACTCCTATAAAGGGGTGAGCTCTTCATGTGGCTTGGAAGTCTTTTGCTAATGAAAGAGTGCATTGACTTCAAACTTGTTTGCTGTTGGTTGATGTAAATATGTACAGTTTTGGGCTCGCATTACTTTGAGTCATTCTTAGACTTTAGCTTTTAACAAAATACCTTCCTCAAGTCATTTCTTTGAGAATTGAAATAGATATCTAAATCCGGCAACTCATTTTACATACCGTACAAATATGTTTCTTATTTAATTTGGCAGTTTGATGATATCATAGTTCCCATTTAAATGCTAAGCTCAAAACCTAGACTCTCTCAAGCTCAAAGCACAATGGTAAGAATGGTACTAAGGGTATGTCTTAGACCTTACAACAGAATTCCGCACTTAAACTAATTAAGTTTAATTCCTTTTATCCAGAGTTATGTAGTGCAGTACATTTAGAGATATCAGAAACCTAGGGAAAAAAACATGCTTTAAACATAGACAGTAACATAACTGGGCTAAAAAATGAAGAGCTTGGCTCTATTCTAGGTCAAGAGTGAGAAGCACCAATGCTGGCAGAAATAGCATGATTTCAAAATATATGCTAAATACTAATTTGTGTCATGGATATTTCATCCCTTCTCCTCTCTCTCCCCTTAATCTTTTCTCACAGCATGCTCAAGCAGAAGAAGATAATAATTAAGCTCATCTGCATTGTCTTTCATTGTCTTTTGGAATTTATGAAATGAGACAGAATAATAGGCCCTCCAAAAGCTCTTTCTAAATTTTGATATGATATTTGTCCTGAGAATTTAAATAAAAGTGCCAGCATCCCTGACCAACTACATAGCTTTTAGTCTGAAATATCAAACCTAGGCTATAATCTTTCAAGGTGGCCAGGATAGAGTTGAGTATTGATAATGCTCAGTTTTAGGAATTTACCTCCCATGGCTGGTAATGTGAACGTTTTTTTACACAAGAGAAAAGGGTTCTATTTTTATCTCAGGGTATTTCCAGAAAACCCTTATAGCTTAGACACACTGGGAAGGTTTGAATTGCTAGTGTTTATGTTAGTCCTATTGACAAATTTAAGTTTTAGATTGGATTTATAGAACCACTAGAGACCCAGTGCATGAAATCAAGCACTGGGGGTGGGAGGGGGTGTGTCCCTCAGCCTGGCCTGTACCCTCTCCCAGTCGAGGACCTCTTGCTCCTTATTACTCACTGCTCCTTATCACTCAACTTGCTGTTCCTTAGCACTGCCATGGAGGTGGGAGAGGCTCCCGCCACTGCCACTGTGCTCACCAGCCATGAGCCCAGTTTCTGGCTGAGTGGAGCATCTGCCCCGTTGTGGTTATTACACATAATAACAACTGGTCGTGCTGGTTGTTCCGTCATAATGGTCGCTTAGGCTTTTATTATATAGATGTTAATCTTACCAGTGTTGCAGATTCTGACCTTTCTTTGACAAATTTTGACATTCTATTTTCCAGAGAATACAATCCTTTAAAGCCAAAGAATATTTCATAGCTTTTGCATCATTATAGCCTTTTTTAAAAGAAGTGAGTAAATGCATTTCCATTCCTAGAGAAGAGCTCCAATGCCTGTGTCTCTAATTTAAGCAATCAATTTGTCCCATGAATATACTCCATGGTTTCCATTTTCCTTTGCATACTTTATTGTCTTTATTGTATGTGATGATTTTTTGGTTGATGTAAACAGGTACCAATGAGAACAGTTACCCAAATGTTTTATCTAACTGGAGTTGATGTGTGAACCTTCTGAAGAAATTGTGTAGGGTGCATGTGAGCTTGATGCCAAATATTAGGGGATTGGCTCAGCATTGAATATTTACTGAATTTTCTCCCATAAAATGAGGATTAGAAAGAGATGCTATAATCCTACTAGAAATAGGTAATGAATATTCAGAGTAAGCTAATAGAAAACATACAGAATGTGGTTATTGTTGCATGCTAAAGCATAACATTTCTTAACAATTCACACCAACATAACACAGTAAACAACAAGTATTTACCATATATGTTCAATCCTGTTTCCCCCAAAAATATAATTGGAATAAAAGACAAATGTACAAAAGGGAATGTATATCCATTATTCCCCTAAGAAAAGTACAATAGGTATGGGTAGACTGGATTGTATAAAATAGGAAATTGTATAAAATTGTATAAAATAGGGAATCAGTGGAACATATTAATGGACTAACCCGAGAAGATGGAACCAGTCTCAAAGCCCAATAAGTACATACAAATTTAATGAAAAAGGAAGATATTCTTGGAAGAGCTCCAGATTCATTGTTACATGTATAGAGAGAGTAGAGATGTAACGAGGATGGTTAGTTAATAGATTATTTGTAGAAGAGCTGTACAGGTCCTCTTTTACACTTATTGCTTTCATGTCCCAATTCAAGCACCGCTTGCATACACCAGAACAAACAGTATTCAAAATGCATTGGATAATCTGCCATTGAGGGCTCTGTTCCCAGGGGAGGGCTTGGCACTTCAGGGTAGATCACTTCTTAGTCTGGCACTTGAGAGCGGGTCTCAGCCAATTTACCATTCTCCAATGCAGCCAATTCAAACTTAAGCTTAATTAACAACGCAAATAGAACCCATCTACAAAGTGCTTTGCCAAAGTGTCTCGATTTATTACAAATATCTGATTTACCAGACCGTGGGTAGAAAAGGGAAAAAAGTATCAGCATTGTATATCAATAAAACAATTCTGTCCTGGCCATTGTGGCTCAGTTGGTTGGGCATCATCCTGTGTACCAAAGGACTGTCAGTTCCATTCCTGGTCGGAGTACATGCCTGGAGTTGCAGACTCGGATGGGGGGAGGGGTGTAGGGTGGGAGGGCATGCAAGAGGCGAATATTTTAATTCTGCATGTTGTAGTGTGAATACACATCTATTACCAAAACTTTGAGGGTAATAGACATCACAAAAGTAAGTCTAAATACAAACAAAAGAAAAATAAACTACGGAATTCAGAAAAACTATCACTAAAAACCAATTAAATTTAAAAATTTTTCCTTAATATCTTTTAGAAAATTTGAGGAACATAAACACACAATGAGTAAAAATAGGTTGCTCTAACAAGGAAACTAACCAGAGATTTTAAAAAATCATGAGGTAAAAATACTTACAGTTACATACATTATAATTAAGATTTAAAAATAAATAGTCTATATTATAATTTAAGAATACTCATACAATTAGATCCAGTTATATGTATAAACAGGTGGAAAAAGTTAGAAAGCAAAAGTATTCAAGAATGGCAACATATAGTTTAAAGGATTTTCCAGGAACAGAATAAATCATTATAGCTATTATCTTAAATTAATATTACATTTTTAACTGCTGGAGAAAGATGAGTCATTAGTATGCTGAAGGGCATACTCAGCAACACGCAATATAAATTAATGAATTACATTTAGAAGACCAATGACAAAGTGAAGCTCCTAAAAGCTTCTCAGAAAGAAAGAAAGAAAAATTTACCTTCAAAAGAGCAAAAAGGAGCCTGAAACCATTGGCAATATTCATTCTTGAAGGCAAAGAAACATTATCTCAATTTCAGAAGGAGAGTCATTTTCAAGATGGAATTTCACATCAAACCAAATTATCACTCTTAAGAAACACAATTTCTGACATAAAAAGCTTAGAAAATGTATTCATTATTGAAAGTGGGATATTGAAGTCTCCTACTATTGTTGTATTGCTTCCTATTTCTCCCTTTAAGTCTGTCGATGTTTGCTTGATAGATTTAGGTGCTCTAATGTTGGGTCCATATATATTTAAAATTGTTGTATTTTCTGTTGTATTGATGTTTTTCTCATTACATAATATCTTTCCTTATCTCTTAGTGGAAAGAACATCAAAACAGACGATCAATAAAGAAACTGAGGACTTGAACAATACTATAGACCAAACGGACAATGCAAATATGAAAGAATATTCCACTCACCAGCAGCAGAATATGGATTTTTCTCATGTGCATATAAAATTTTCCACTGTAAATCATGTTGTAAGTAAAAAATAGTCTTCACAAATTTAAGGATAAATCATACCAAGCACCTTTTTTTTTTATCACATTTGAATAAAAACTGAAATCAATTAATGTAAAGAAAACTGAAAAATTACAAATATGTGGAAATTAAACAACAGAATCTTGAATAGCCATCAAGCCAGAAAGGAAAAAATAAATAAAATCAGGAAAAAAAAACAGTCAATAAACTAAAAATGATGACAAAACATACCAAACCTGACAGGATGCAGCAAAAGCAATTAACATGATTTTTTTTTACCATAATGAGTCTACATTTAAAAAGAGAAAAAAATATAAAGTAAAACCTAAAATCGCATCACAAGGAACAATAATAATAAGACTAAACTAGTCCAAATTTAGCAGAAGGAAGGAAATAACAGGCTAGAGTACATATAAAGAAAATAGAGAATAGGAAAAAATCAACAAAACTAGAGTTGAGTTTTTGAAAAGATGCACAAAATTGGCAACCATTTAGCTGAACTAAGAAAGAAAAGAAGACTTAAATAAATAAAATCATAAATGAAAGAGGAGCCATTGCAAATAATGTCAAAGAAAAAGAAAGGATAATAAGAACTACTATATGCCAACAAACTGGGTAAGAAGAAATAGATAAATTCTCAGAAATATACAATGTACCAAGACTGAATAATAAAAAATACAAAGTATGAACAGATCTACAACTAGTATGGAAAATTAACCAGTTATCAAAAACAACCCAAGGAAAAAATTCCCATTACCACCTGGCTTTATTGGTGACTTCTACCAAGTTGTATTTGTTTGTTTGTTTGTTTTCACTTCCTAACTTTTTTTTTTAATAATTCTTTATTGTTGAAAGTATTGCATGTGTCCCCTTTTTCCCCTCATAGACCACCACCAGCCCATCTCCAGGCCCCACCCTAGGCCTTCAGCACCCTCTACTAAGATTTTAAAGAAGAATTAAGCAATCCTTCTCAAACTCTCCAAAAAAATGAGAAAGAAAGACTCAGAAACTCATTATAAGAAATCAGGATTACTTTATTCTAATTCCAAAGCCAGACTAGAACACTACAAGGAAAGAAAACAAAACTATAGAGCCAATATCCCTGATGAACAGATATGCAAAAATCCTCACCAAACCACTAGCAAACTGAATCCAAGAGCACATTAAAAGAACCACTCTCCATGATAATGTGGGATTTAATCCTATGACATAAGGATAGTTCAACACATGCAAATCAATAAATGTGATTGATACACCTCATTAACAGAATAGGTGCAGAAAAGGCATTTGACAAAATTTAACATCTTTTCATGATGAAAAGTTGACAAATTGGGTACAGAAGAAAAGTACCTCTACATAGGAAAGACCACATATGGAAAACCCAGAGTGAACATCAAACTCAACAGTGAAAAATTTGCAAACTTTTCATCTGGAATCAAGAGAAAGGCAAGGAAGCACACTCTCTATGCCACATAACGTTGGAAGCTCTAGCCAGTGCAATAGGCAAC
Source organism: Murina feae (assembly GCA_004026665.1). Taxonomy (NCBI): domain Eukaryota; kingdom Metazoa; phylum Chordata; class Mammalia; order Chiroptera; family Vespertilionidae; genus Murina; species Murina feae. The sequence continues at coordinate 23,212 of PVJC01021505.1, forward strand.
TAAAAAAAGGCATCCATATCAGAAAGGAAGAAGTGACACTGTCCCTATTTGCAGAGGGCATGATGTCACATATAGAAAACTACAAATATTCCGTCAAAAACAGTCGGAACTAATTTTAAAATTTAAAACTACCAGGAAAGGAATTAGAATAAAAGTCCAATTACAATAACATCAAAAATAATTAAATGTTTAGAAATAAACTTAACTAAGTGTTGTGGAATTGGCATGAAAGAAGCAACAGTTGAGCACTCTGTGGTACCAGGAAAGAGCCTTTAATCAAAGCAACACTGCTGGCTCAGGGAATTCCAAGACCCAAAGCCTACAGCCCCCCTGAGTCAGTTAGAATGGGGAAGGTAGATGGCATCTAAATGCCTAGTCTGGGTGGGTGCCATGACCTTCTCTCTAGCCCAGCTGTTACATTCTTTGTTTATGGCTCCTTTGTAAATTAGGAGTAACAGGTCTTACAAGAACAGATTGTTAAGAAAGGGGCAGTGACTTAATTATAGCCCATCAGGAATGTGCATTAGGTTACTGGCATGGATTGCTAGTTCCCAAAAAAATGTCTTATATTCCCCATCATAAGGAAGTAAAAGACATTCCATATAAAAATGTTGATGAAATAAATTTAAAAAGATGCAAACATAATGGAAAGATATCCTGTGTTTATTAATTAGAGAATTAATATGGGGTTGGGCAAAAGCAGGTTTACAGTTTTTGTAGGGAAAATAATATAATAATTAATAAATTATAATATGAGGATAAACTCCATTTCAAATACCCACAACTATAAGCTTGTATTGTTATAATGTTCATACTACCCAATCAGTCTAAAGATTCTATGTAGTTCCTATAAAAATCCCAATGGCATTTTTTTTTTTGTACAGAAATAGTAAAAGCAATCCCTAAATTCATATGGAACAACAAAAGACCGTAATAGTCAAATATGTTTAGAGAAAGAAGAACAAGGCTAGAAGCATCACACTTCCTGATTTCAAATTATATTACAAATCTATGGTAAACAAATAGTTTCATGTTAGGATAAAGCCAGACACATAGATGAATGGAACAGAAGTAAAAGCTCAGCAATAAACCCAAATGATACAGTAAAATTTAGTCCAAGAGCATAAGGGCACCAAGAATGCACAATGGGCAAAACACAATGTCTTCAACAAATAGTGATGTAAAACTGGGTATCCATTTGCAAAAGGCTAAAATTACATTTTACCTTATGCCATACACATAATGTTGTTATTAACTCAAAATAGATTAAGGACTAAAATGTAAGACCTGAAACTTTAAAATTCCCAGAAGAAAACATAGGTAGAAAACTTTATGACATATGTCTTGGCAATAATACTATGGATAAGTCATTAAACTATAGGCAAAAAAAAGGAAAAATAGATAAGTGGAATCACATTAAACAAAAAACGTCAACACAGCAAAATAAATTATCAATAGAGTAAAAAGGCAATCTATGGAGTGGGGGAAAATATTAGCAAGCCATATATCTGATATGATGTTATTCTCCAAAATGTACATGGAACTCCTAAAACTCAATAGTCAAAAATAAAAATTTCTGATAGCTCAGATCTGGAAACAGCCCATCAGTAGACAAGTGGATAAAAAGCTGTGGTACATTTACACAATGAAATATAATACAGCAGTAAAAAAGAAGGATATCTTACCCTTTGAGACAGCATGTAGGGACATGGAGAGTATTGTGATAAGCAAAATAAATAAGCCAGTCAGAGAAAGACAAGTACCACATGATCTCACTCATATGTGAAATCCAAAGAAAAAAATAAACTGATGAACAATAGGTTCAGAGAGATAGAAGCATGGAATAGGCCATCCTCTCAGAGGGAAGGTGGAGGTGGATGGGTGGGTGGGAAGAGATCAACTAAAGAACTTGTAGCATCCTATCTAATAAAAGAGTAATATGCAAAGTAGGCATCACTCCGTCACAAAGATGGCCACCACCATACCCACAAGATGGCAGCGCCCATAGCCACAAGATGGCAGCACACAGTACAGTTCAGCCCCACCACTGCAGTGGTCAGGCCTGTTAGCCAGGCAGGTGGCAGGGGAGGAGGGGGGCCTGAGGGACAGAACAGGTGAACAGAGGGGGCTGGGGGTCCCCTGCCCAGGCCAGAGGCCTTTGCCAGAGGACTCAGCCATGGGCAAGTGTGGAGGGAGTGATTGGAGGGGGCAGGGGTAGAGCCTGTGATCAGAGGGGTCTGAGGGTGCCCTATCCAGGCATAAGGCCTGGGCCAGAGGCCTCAGGCCTGGGTAGGGGCAAGGCTGGAGATTGCAGAAGCCTGGACTCTGCAGAGCCAGCGATCAGAGGAGCAGGGGCAGAGCCTGCAATCACAGGGGTCTGGGCACCAGTGGAGTCATCAAAGTAGGGGCTTGGGGGTCCCCTGCCCAGACTGCAGCCTTGGCCAGAGGCTGCCAGTGAGGCAAGGGCAGAGCCCGCCAGAGGACTGGGCTCTGTGAAGCCGGTGATCGGAGGGGCTTGGAGGTCTTCTGCCCAGGCCTGCAGCCTCAGGCAGAGACTGCAGGCCTGGGCAGGGGCAGAGCCAGTGATTTCAGGGGTCTGGGGGTGCCCTGCCCAGGCCTGCATCCTTGGCCAGAGGTTACAGGCCTAGGCAGGAGTGGAGCTGCGATTGGAGGTGCAGGGGTGGAGCCGGTGATCAGAGTGAACTAGAGAGGAAACACCTTTTCTTACCACTCATTGGCTAAACTCCCTGTATGCCACTGGTAATATTCTTAGCAACTTGGGTAATAAGAATCCCTAAAGGCAATCTAGGGTTTTTCCACCACACTCCTAGAGAAAAAAAATGAAGGTCCACTGCTGGAGGGCTAAGAAATGTCATATCCTGCCCTAGCCAGTTTGGCTCAGTGCATAATGCCTCAGCCTGCTGACTACAGGGTCTGGGTTCAATTCTGACCTAGGTTGCAGGCTTCCCCCTGGCTGGGACCCAGGTCAGGGCATATGCAGGAGGCAACCAATCAAATTGTTCCTCTCACTTTGATGTTTTTCTCTGTTTTTCCCTTCTCTTCCACATTCTCTAAAAATCAGTGGAAACATATCCTCAGGTGAGGATAAAAAAGAAAATAAAAAAAGAAATGTCATATCCTATGAAAGACACATCTTGAAAATGCCAAAAGAAAGTTGTCATTTTTTCATGGTGAAGGGACTGGAGTCTGTGTTTATGGAAAAACCTTGGTGACTGTGGTGACTGGCATTTGCTGTAGCAGTGGGGTGATGGGGCTGGTGGCTTCCCCTGATTAGCCTGGTTGCCTCCCACAAAAGGAGGCCAGACTGCGGCTTAGGCCCACTCCGCAAGGGGAGCAGAGAGTGGGCCTAAGCCATCTGTAGGATACCCCCTGAGGTGCTTCCAATATGTGAGAGGGGGCAGGCTGGGCTGAAGAAACCCACCCTCTAAACCCTCCCCCGCTGCCAGTGCACCAATTTTGTGCACTGCGCCCCTAGTATATACGTAACCTATGGACACAGAACATAGTTTGGAGAAGGCCTGGGCAAGAGGATGGGAGTGTGGGTTAGGCTAGAAGGGGTCAATGGGGGAAAAAATGGCATATGTAATACTTTCAACATTAAAAATTTAAAAAAAAACAACACTTCTAAATGGACTAATGACTTGAATAGACATTTTTTCAAAGAAGGCTTACAAATAGTCAATCCTATATAATAAAAGCCTCATATGCTAAGTGTCCAGTTGGTCAGTCAGCCATTCAACCAATCAAAGCATAATATGCTAATCATATGCTAAGGCCACTCATCTGTTCACTATGACATGCACTGACCACTAGGGGGCAGATGCTCTGACAGGTAGGTTAGCTTGCTGCTGGGGTCTGGCTGATTAGAATTGAGCAAGACAAGCCAGACATTCCCTGGAGCTCTCTCATAATCCCTCCCCTGCTGGGAAAACCCCTGCATCCCTTCCAACACCAATCATACACTAGTGGGATCCTTTGGCCTGTTCTGCACTCTCTCTCAATCCGAGACCCCTTTGGGGATATTGGAGAGCTGATTTCAGCTCGATCCTTCAGGCCAGACTGAGGGACTGCACTGGTATACAAAATTTGTACACTGGGTCTCTACTTTATATCTAAACTAATAAAAGCGAAATAGTAAAATTAACCGTTTCTCTGAGACAGGAAAGCCACGTCCACCAGCCAATCAGAGTGGGTGTATGCAAATTAGTCCAGCCAACATGGCAGCCGCCACTCACGGACCTGAGTAAATGGCTGTTTCCATTGTAGCAGGAGCGAAAGTGAAGCTGCGCCTGCTCAGCTCAGCTCCGATTAAACTGGCTCTAGCGAAACACACCTTTGAAACAATATAACAATCATAGAATCCTTGGGAGCTGAAGGAAAGAGCAGCCGGAGCCTTACCACTAAGTAACATTGTATCATTATAGACGCTGCTGCAAGGTGAAGCAGAGAGGAGGCTTCGTTAGCCGGCTTAAAGGAACAGTGTATCAATTATAGGACATAAACCTCAAAAACCTGCGTCCAGCCAGCCTTGCTGGGACGTTGGGTCAATGGGAGCTGTGGGTAGCCTGAAAGCCCCTCACCCAGGCTGGTCAGGCACGCCAGCAGGTGGACATCCCCTGAGGGGTCCCAGACTGTGAGAGGGCGCAGGCCGGGCTGAGGGACCGCCCGAGTGCACAGAGCGGCTGCAAAGCAGAACAGCGCAGGACCCAGGACCCGTGAGTGGGAAAGAGGTGGCAGGGTTGGAGGGCACCAGGAAGCGGGTAAGAGGCAGCAGGGGGTCGGCAGCCTGCTTGGTGGGCTTCCCAGGCCCTTTGCAGGGCATGGGGGAGCGGGAAAGAGGCGGCAGGGGGTCGGCAGACTGCTTGGTGGGCTTTCCAGGCCCTTTGCGGGGCATCGGGGGGGGGAAGAGATGGCAGGGGGT
>PVJC01021506.1:0-28169 GCA_004026665.1 Murina feae
TTTTTTTTTTTTTTTTTTTTTTTTTTTTTTTTTTTTTTTTTTTTTTTTTTTTTTTTTTTTTTTTTTTTTTTTTTTTTTTTTTTTTTTTTTTTTTTTTTTTTTTTTTTTTTTTTTTTTTTTTTTTTTTTTTTTTTTTTTTTTTTTTTTTTTTTTTTTTTTTTTTTTTTTTTTTTTTTTTTTTTTTTTGGTATTCTCATTATGATCCTTGAAGGTCTCACTTAGTTCCTCGGAGGTTCGTAGAAGATTCTTGAGTAGCTTTATAACTGTGGCTCTGAACTCTATATCCAGACATTTGCTTTCCTCTGTTTCTGTCATTTGTGATCTGTTTCTTTGTCTCCACATTTTGGCTGCTTCCCTGCATTGATAGAGTGGTGTTTTCTGTCCCAGCTGCAGTCTATTAATTTAGGCTTTCTGTTTTGGCACCGAGAACTCAGTCTCAATGCAGTCCTTTTCTTGCCTTCTAGCTTTAAAGCTTCCACCCCCTTAGTTCTGGAGTATGGTTATTTAGCTTTATTGTTGTATTTTGTAATGTGTTTGTGGGAAGCTGCGCATTCAGGTATATAACTTATGCCACCATCTTGGTTCCTATATCCAACCAGTATCATATGAAATACTGAAAGGTATCCTTGGAGAAGAGGAAGAAGAAGAAAAAGTAAAGATAAAAATTATGAACAACAAATACATATCTATCAACAAGTGAACCTAAAAATCAAGTGAATAAAAACAATCTGATGAACAGAATAAACTGGTGAATAGAATACAATCAGGGGCATAGAAAGGGAGCAGACTGACAATTCTCAGGGGGAAAGGGGTGTTGGGGTGCGGGAAGAGACTGGACAAAAATCGTACACCTATGGATTAGGACAGTGGGGGAGGTAATGGCAGAGGGTGGGGTGAGAACTGGAAAGAGGGGAGCTATGGGGGGAAAGAAGAGGAACAATTATAATCATATGAACAATAAGGATTTTTAAAAATTTAAAATCAAAAATAAATAAATAGATAGATAGCATGGGGTCCTGAGATGAGGGGATCTTAGTTTCTTAAATTAGACTCCTCTGACCCCCAAATACCTTTCAAAATTATATTTTTTCCCTGGACTCTTTAAGTTACACACAGTCCCTTCTCCAGATTGCTAAACCTTTCTTCATGACAGAACAAGAATCCTGACAGATCTGCTTTAAAGTCTGCACGGGCTTCTCACCGTGTTCAGGATCAAGACCAAAAACCCTACAGGAACCTCCTAGACCCTGCTTGACAGCCCGTGCCTCATTCCAGTCACCCTCTCTGAGCCCCACCTGTACTGGCCTTTCTACATTTGCTCAGGGCCCTTGTGCATCCTGTTCCTTCTTCTTAGGGCATGCCTCCCAAACCCAATCTTCACCCCATGAGGTCCTACTGGCCCTTCAACCCTCAGCTCCAAAGTCATGTCTTTAGAAAGGCCCTTCCTGACAGCTCCTGATAGAGTCAGATCTTTACCCACCTTCCACACATACATGTTCATCCCTACAGCAACCCCTAGGGTGCCCTTCAAAGCATGGCCCCACTGTGAGATCATTTTATTATTAGGGGTTTTCTTTCTAGACTTTAAGTTGTAGAGTCTAGTTCTTTGGAGGAGAGGTAAGGCCAGATGTTCTCCATTTTGTTTCCCAGTGCCTAGCATAGCGCTGCAGGCACCTGGCATATGGTAACTGCTCAATAAAAATGGATTGAATAAAAGAATAACTGGCAGTCTGACAGGCAGGAGGAAGTAGGGAGGGAAGGGGAGAGGCTGACTAGCTCCAGAGACAATAACAATCAGCCCCAGCATGACCTGAATCCCTCACCATTTCTAATTCCTAAATCCATGAATCCCATATCTATCACATCTCTTATCCCCACACACTTTTGAATGAATCAATGCCGGGACTAAGCAACAGGTGAATGATTACTCTGACACATGTTTCTGTGAAAGAGAGGGCTAAGGGACTGCCTGGTTAAAGGAACCAGACAACCTTGTTCACCGGCCTCCTTAGGCTTTTATTGTAGCAACAACTTGAACTAAAATTAACTATTAGATATTATCAGCAGGGTAAACATCCTTTAGAAGACACATGTGTCCTCAGTGTCCTTTAAGTAAGGATGTTTTGAAGTCTAAATATAAAGATTCCAGTAAAACACCCATGGAACAGATTTGTTTGGAAAAGTCAAGGCAGGGTATGCCACCTTCAGTAAGGCCCCCATAGAGGCACCCAACCTTTTAAAGATTCCTCCTTACAGACTTTCCAACCAAGTCCCATGCTTCCCTACAAATCAAGAAAGTCACATTGCAAAGATGAAGAGGAAATGAGAGGAATAGGGCCGGTTCTTCTATAATCACTGGTTCATTCATTCATTTATTCCATATACACCATGGACCAGGCCTTGTGTCATTGCTGGGGCGAGACATGTGGCATAGGGGGTGAGATGTGGTGGATCTTGCTGACCTCCTCTCACCATGGGACCTTGGCCAAGTCACCCTCTTTCTTTGAGCCTCAGTTTCCCCCTCTGTAAAGTGAAAAGTTTAGATGATCCCTAATGACTGGCTCTTTAAAGCTGATATTCTGTTGCCCAAACTGGTTGATGATGGTGACAAAGATTCTATTAATAATAGTAACATAACTGAGCCCTTAGCCTGTGCAGAGCACTACGGTCTTTCTCCATGTTTTCTCATTTGATTCTCAGCTACCCTATGAGAGAAGTACAATTGTCTGTGACTATTTTCTAAATAATGGAAAATGAGGCAAAAGAGATTAGATGACTTGCCAATGGTCAACAGCTAAGACATGGCAGGGTGAAGATGTAAACAAACATTCCCCTGACTCTACTTTGCTACACCCACCACTTCAAATTGCATGAAGCCTTCTAACAATAAAGGATGTGGCCAGTCTTGGGGGCACGAAGGAGGCACATTTATGTCCCATGCTTAAAGCAGGCATTGTCTCCACTCTGGGTGAACAGCTGCCCTTGGGACTTGGGAGACCTCCCACCCACGTATATGACTGCTTAGAAGGCACAGAGACCATGGTAAAAGGCAGCATTCCCCTGACCAAGGCTCTCAGCTGCTGTGGACACTCTCTGGGCTACTTTCTTCCAAGAAACAACTTCCTGACCCAGACCTTCACTGGCTGCCTTCATCCCCCATCTGAGGCCATGAAGCTCTCAAGCCAGATATGATTGCAAATAAATTTTAATTGGCCTCACCACTTCTAAGAATTGGAAGACTTTACATAAAGTTCAGATACGTGACTAAAAAACCAGCTCTGGCTACGATCAGCTGGAGCCGAATAGGGCCTGCTCCCTTGGTTAGACATGCTTTCTCTGCTTGATCACAGACCTCACCATGCTTCCTATCTCACAAGAATGCTTGCAGGCATTTGAGGTTGGCAATCCTGGTGTTTAGAACCAAATCCGAAGATAGTCATTCAAAGTCCTTTGCAACCTTCTCCTTCCAGCCAACCCAAAGGCCCTGCTGTCCGTCCTTCTGGAGTGAGTCCTACCCAGAGCTCAATTCAATCATGCTTCATCCAAAGGGTCTCCCGTCCCCTCCATCCCCCACATCCCACCTTCAGTTACATTTCCTTCTGTATCGCTGGGTGTGTTTTCTTCCATTTGCTTGTGGCTTAACTGCTCAGCTGCGGTCCACAGAAAAGGAGTGGAAACCTGGCCTTTGTGGATCTCTGCTCAGAAGAGCTAGTAAAGAGCAGGTTGCCTGGCTCCTTCCTGCTAATCACAGTATGGCCCGCTCACGAGCCGCTTCCACATTGCCTGTTGTCCAGTCTGTTAAAAAGGCAGAACCTCAGGCCCAGCCCCACATGGCCAAATCCAAATATGCATTTTAATAGACTCTCCCAGGTGAACAGTATCTCTTTAAAGTTTGAGAGGCCATGGCCAAGTGGAGGAGTTTAAGCCATGCCAGGCTCAGCTATAGGTTAGGTACTCACTCCTAAATCTTCTCAGGCTACTCAGCTTCTCTGAGCACAGCAGCAGGTCCACAAGTGGCCACATTCTAAGAGGTCAAGACGGAGGGCTCAGGGCCCCAGGAGTGGAGGCACAGCTAACTACCTTTTCTAAAGTGAGTGCTTCCCCCACAGACTGAGTCAGGCCAGCTGTCTGATCCCAGCCCCATGTCTCTGCTCCACTGCAATGGCAGGAAATTGAGTTATGCATGGCAGAAAATGTTCTGCTACCCAATGTGGTTGTGGGCTCTGAGAGGCACCCAGGAACCTTAGGGGTGGTGGAGAGGCTCCAACAGAAAGGATAGTGTGTGTGTTAGATAAGAAGCAGACTTTTACACAGGAACATGAGACCATCACTGCAACAGTAGAATCACAGAGTTGCAATAGTGGCTCTCCTGATGGAGGTAGAGTTCGTTCTGTCGATCAATAATTATTTATGGGAGAAAATGCTGTGTGTCAGGTGTGAGACAACAGACAAATATCCTTATGGCATGAGGCTTATAATCTGGTGTGGGGACAGACAGGAAAACAAGAGAAAGAAGAGTAGGGAATGACTGGTGAGCATAAGAAACTGTGTGACTTGAGGTGTGGAAGCTTCTAATGACTTGAGCAGCTTGCGTCTCACAGTGGGAGACCAGAACCAGACTCCATGCGAAGCAAATTTGCATGTGGGAACTCAGTGGGTCCTCATAACACCCCTGTGAGGTAGGGGTTCCCTCAGGACAGCTTCGAAGGGGATCCTGCCTGCTGGTTTTCATGCCCCTGAGCAAACCCTGCCCTTCAGTGTGGGCTGGCTACCCACAGTGGGCTGGCTACCCACAGTGGTGACTGGCTTCTAACAACAAGAACATGGCACAAGTGATGGGATGGCACATACAAAATCAGGTAACACCAAGCCTGACCTCTGATTCACTCTATTTGCTTCTGGGGAGTCCTACATACCCAGGTGACAAAGGATCTGATGCCTGTGGTCAACAGCCAGCAAGGACGTGAGGCTACCAGTAGCCTTGTGGGTGAGTTTGGAAGCAGCCCTCCCCTGTTGGGGCCTGGAGAAGACTGCAGTCCCAGCGCACACCATGATGACGTTCTCATGAGAAACTTGGTATCGGAGGTACCAATGAGCAATGCCCGTATTCTTGACCCACAGAAACTGTGACATTAGAAATGTTTGTTATTTTAAGCCACTACGTTTGGGGTAATTACTTACTAGAAAAAGCAAGACATTATCTATGCAAGCACCATTATTACTGCCATTTTATGGATGATAAGACAGGAGCACAGAGAGGTAAATTAATTTGTCCCAGAATATAGAGCAAGTATATGGCGTCAGAGCTGGGATGTGAACACTGCAGTCTGGCTCCCGGGTCCCTATGATTAAACATCACAGGATGCTTCCTTAAAGATCACATTAGATTAAAGTACCTGTTCATACATTTGCCTCTCTCAGCAGACTGTGATCTCCCTTTCGGATCTGTGTGCCTGGCATCCAGTTGGCTCAGCTCACAGAAGGTGCTCTGCCAAAGTCAGCTAAGTGAAGCCAGGAGGTGGAAGAGAGTAAGGCGGGCTGCGCCAGAGACTGTGCCTCACACCAGAGAAGGGAAATATTAGGGGTGGGGAGAAATGTCCCCCAGGTCTCTTGTATGGAGATGGAACCCATGTTTTGCTGAGACATACACAACTCCAACAAAAGCATGTGAGACTTGGCCCGAGTTTAATATCCTTGATATGATCTCTAATCTTTTTCAGGTGCATCTCACATTCAGGAATCTTTATTTGGCTTCCAAACAGCAAGTTGTCTCTTGTACTAAAAAATATGTGACTTATATCTGTTTATCTTAAGTAACCACTGAAAGATATGTTTATAACTATGGGAATGTCCTACAAGCCTGTTAAACATCTGTTCTGTTGTGTGTACACTTTCCGAGATGGGTCTCTTGGATTAACTTTTTTAAAAAACAAACATCTAGGGAGAATTTTTTTTCCCTCGGGCTAGGTAACTATGAACTCATATCACCCTAGTTTGAGGTTTTGGGCAGGAGGGAGGGAAGCCCAGGAAGCTGACAAGAGCAGAGGAAAGTCCAGGTGAAGGCGGAGCTGACTTCTGGGCGGGGCTTCCAAAACCAGACAGCCAGGTTTGTGGAGCAGGGAAGGGCACTGGGAGGGATGGGGATAGAGGAGTAGACCAGTGTGATAATGAGAACCCATCCTATGGACGAGGCCGAATTCTACCTCTGCTACCTAGGGCCCTGAGACTTGAGCTTCTGAGCTTCAGTTTACTGATCTACAAAATGGAAGTCATTAAAACCTAGACAATGCAAGGAGTTTTCCTTGAGTATTTTCTCTCAAAGTGGCACCTTTTCAACACTTTTGAGGTAGGTGTTGACTTGGCGCCTTTCTTCTCTGCTAGTCCCTCCCCTCACCCCTTAGCTTTCGCTCCTGGGGCAGGGCACGTGGGTTTGGTACCTTCACCACAGGTTAGACAGGAAGGCTTTCCAGAAGCCTGCAGCGCCCTTGGCTTTCTGAAACACTGCAAGAAAGAAGAGACAGTGGCACTGCCTGGATGCTGAGCTCATTTCCTAGCGAGTGCAATTCCAGGAGCACATGCATCTTTCTTTTTTTTTTTAATTAATAAACTTTTTTAGCTGTTTTATGTTTACAGAAAAGAATAAATGAAAAGTACTAAGTTCTCATATGCCTCTTCACAAACCCCAATTTCCCCTATTTTTAACAGCTTGCACTGGTGTGCACATTGTTACAACTGATGAGCCAATATTGAGGCATTATTATTAATTGAATCCATGGTTTACAGTAGGGTACACTCTGTGTTAAACATTCTATGGGTTTTAACAAATATATAATAGGTCCACCGTTATAGTGTCATACAGAAAAATGGCTTCACTGCCCCAAAACTCACCTGTGCTCCAACCATTAATCTCTCCCTTCTTCTTCTCCCGCAGCCCCTGTAACCATTAATCTTTTCACCATTTCCATAGTTTTGCCTTTCCAGAAGGTTAGAGAGTTGAAATCACATAGTATGTAACCTTTCAAGTTGGTTTCTTTCACTTAGCTATATTCACTTAGGGTTCCACCATGTCTTTTTGTGGCCTGAAAGCCCATTTCTTTTTATTACTGAGTACTATTTCATTGTAGGAATGCACTGCAGTTTGTTTATCTATTCATCTATTAGAGGTCACCTTTGTTGCTTCCAAGTTTAGGAATTTATCAGTGAAGCTACTATAAACATTTGTGTGCAGGTGTTTTTGATGGATGTACATTTTTAACTTAGTTGAGTAAATAGCAAGGAGCACAACTGATGCTAAGAGTATGTTTTGTTTGGTAAGAAACTACTGTCTCCCAAAGTAGGTTTACTATTTTGTACCAGGAATTCCTGTTGTTCAACATCTGAACCAGCACTTGGTGCTGTCAGTGTTCTGGATTTTGGATTTGTCAGTGTGGTACTGAGATGCCACTACACGTACTTCTGGCAGGTGTGTCATGGTGTCTCACTGTTGTTGTTGTTTTTTTTTTTTTAATTTATCTTTATTGTTCAGACTATTACATTTGTTCCTCTTTTTTCCCCCATACCTCTCCTCCTCCCATTTCCCACTCCATCCTCTGTCCCCACCCCCCCACTGTCCTCATCCATAAGTGTACAGTCATTGTCCATTCTCTTCTCACACCCCCAACACCCTTTACCCCCGAAAATTGTGAGTCCACTCCCTTTCTATGCCTCTGATTCTATTCTATTCACCAGTTTATTCTGTTCATCAGATTTTTTATTCACTTGATTTTTAGGTTCACTTGTTGATAGATATGTGTTTGTTGTTCATAATTTTTATCTTTACTTTTTCTTCTTCCTCTTCTCAAAGGATACCTTTCAGCATTTCATATAATACTGGTTGGGTGGTGATGAACTCCTTTAGCTTTTTCTTGTCTGTGAAGCTTTTTATCTGACCTTCAATTCTGAATGATAGCTTTGCTAGGTAAAGTAATCTTGGTTGTAGATTCTTGCTGTTCATCACTTTGAATATTTCTTGCCACTCCATTCTGGCCTGCAAAGTTTCTATTGAGAAATCAGCTGATATTCGTATGGGTTCCCCCTTGTAGGTAATTGACTGCTTTTTTCTTGCAGCTTTTAAGATTCTCTCCTTGTCTTTTGTTCTTGGCATTTTAATAATGATGTGTCTTGGTGTGGTCCTCCTTCGGTTCCTTTTGTTTGGAGTTCTCTGCGCTTCCTGGACTTGGAAGTCTATTTCTTTCACCAGGTGGGGCAAGTTTTCTGTCATTATTTCTTCAAATAGGTTTTCACTATCTTGCTCTCTCTCTTCTTCTGGCACCCCTATAACTCTGATGTTGGTACGCTTGAAGTTGTCCCAGAGACTCCTTACACTATCTTCATACTTTTTATTTATTTTTTTTTTCTTTCAGCTTTTTTGGCTGGGTGGGTTTTGCTTCTTCATATTTCATATCTTTGACTTGATTCTTGTGATCCTCTCGTCTGCTTTTGGATCTCTGTATATTATTCTTTATTTCAGTCAGTGTATGCTTAATTTCTAGCTGGTTCTTTTTCATATCCTCGAGGGTCTCACTAAATTTATCAGCAGTCTCTAGAAACTTCTTGAAAAACCTAATAACCATGGTTTTGAACTCTATATCCACTCGTTTGTGTTCCACCATTGCTGTCTTTTGTGACCTGTTTCTTAGTCTCCGCATTTCGGCTTTCTGTGCTAGGCGTCCTATATATGTCCCAGTGATTCAGCCTCCCCAATCACCTGGGGTGGACACTCTTGTTGAAGGCTGAGTGCACAGTCTTGTTGTAGTTATCACTGGGAAGTATTACTGGGGGGAAATGACCTGCAGGCCTTTCTCCTTGTTGTTTGGAGTTTGGATCTATTGGAGTTCTGTCTCAGCTGCAGACCCTTAGGTTATGCTGCAGGCAGGCAGGTGCACAGCTTGGGCGGGGTTGTAGGTGGGGTGGGGTCTCAGAATCATCGGGGGTGGAGCAACTCACAATGGCTTCCCTTCTGCTGATGCCGCAGTTTCTATCGGGTTTGGCATCTCCATGCCCTGGGGTCTGCGCACGATTCTCAGTCCCCGAATCTCCGCATCAGTGATCGCTGCAAACAGTACTGCTAGAACGCCACTGGTCTTCCGCCGCCCTGTTGCCCCACAGCCCGCGTTGCATTCAGTGCGACCCAGGAGCTTATAATCTTCTTCCAAGCCTCGGAGCGCCACTGCCGCTCCCTTTCACCCGCACCACCGCGCCACCGCTTCCGTTTCGCGTGTCTGTACCTTTCAGTTTGGGTGCCGGGAGCTTCTATTCAGTCTCAACACACTCCTTTTCTTGCTTTCTAGTTGTAAAGCTTCCCCTCCCTTGGTTCTGGAGGATGGCCGTTTATCTGTATAGTTGTATTTCTATAATGTAGGTGTGGAGGCTGTGCATTTAGGTATATACCTCATGCTGCCATCTTGGTTCTCCCCTCTCACTGTTGTTTTAATTTGCAACTCGCTGGTGGAATATGATCATGAGCATTATATGCATCATTTAAAATAGCAAGTGCTAATAGAATGCTATATGTTAATTATATCTCAATGAAACTGGGGGAAATAAAAATATAATTTGTTTTAAAACTTAAAAAAAAATAGCAAGTGAAGGTAATAAGGGGGAATGGAACTTGCCTGCTCTGAAGGGTATGTTGTGCAATCACCAGTGTAGTGTGTGCACAAGTTTCACTAAGGACCACGTCGCAGTGAGGTTCAGGTCTCCTTGGCAGGAAAGTTGGGCTTCTCTGAAGAAACAACCTGCGCATTTTCATAACCAATCATATTTGCCTTGCTTACTTTTTGCTTTAGCTACCAGGAAGCTCAAGGTGGTCTCTAAATATAGCACAGGATTAACAGTAGGTATTGCTGCACACCAACTCTATTCCTTAGTTTATCTTACAATAATACCCCTACTTACCCTTCTCTCTAATACCCTCATCTATTTGGAGCTGAGGAATGAGGCAGGGACTAAAGTAACAAACAGATATGGACAGGCTTCTGTTGAATTGGATCCCACATTGAACTGGCTTGAGCTATCAGCTCCTTCTCCAAACCCAGGCGAAAAGACAGAAGGAGGCTGGCCAGCCGCATCCATCCCGGAAACTGTGGGAATTCCACAGGGAGGCAGAAAGTGGTGGAGTCTCATTCTGAGGAAAGAATAAGTGGCAGGAGTCCCTAGAGCCACTGACGAGTGATAAGAAATGAGAACTAATCACAAAATTAAGATCAAATGAGAGCAAATGAGCATGCAAAATGGTTTGCCATGGCTTGCCATAACTGCTCAGCACAGTTCTATACACCTGAGGGCCAAATAACAAAAAACACTTACCAAGAATGTTGTTGTGCTAAACTACAAAGCACATTACGTTAGTCCGTTGTTACTATTCTGCACTGATTTGATCCTTATTTGATGTCCTGTAGTAAACAAGACATGCATCGTTTTTCCCATTTTGTTGACAACTGAGACCCAGGATATTTACATTGAAGTGGCCATTTAAATCAACCTACTGCCCTAACTGGTTTGGCTCAGTGGATAGAGCATCAGCCTGCAGATTGAAAAGTCCCAGGTTCGATTCTGGTCAAGGGCATGTACGGTGGTTGCAGGCATGTTCCCAGTAGGGGGTGTGCAAGAAGCAGCTGATGGATGTTTCTCTCTCATTAATGTTTCTGACTCTCTGTCCCTCTCCCTTCCTCTCTGTAAAAAAATCAATAAAATATATTTAATAAAAATAAATAAATCAACCTATGGATTCAGGCTCAACTGCCAGACTCAAGATCCCAGGGAGGAAAGGCTGAACAGGCCTGCCTCCCAGGACAGGCCCAGAAGGAAGCTGCTGAGAGTCCACCTCATGATACACAGGAAGTCGACCTCTAGGCCCAAAGGTGAGTTGCTGTAAGAATCTGCCACACTTGTGATAGAGCTTTGGGAATTGAATTTCTCTGCATTTTTTATTGGTTGTATTAATTGCTGTTATAGGTGAAATTGTGTCCACTGCCCCCCACCAAAAAAATAGGTATGTTGAAGTCTTGCCCCCCAGTCCCTCAGAATGTAACTTTATTTGGAAGTAGGATGAATACAGATGTCATCAAATTAAAATGAAGTCAACCCTAACTGGTTTGGTCAGTAGATAGAATGTCAGCCTACGGACTGAAGGGTCCCAGGGGCAATTCTGGTCAGGGGCATGTACCTTGGTGTGAGCACATCCCCAGCAGGAGGTGTACAGGAGGCAGCTGATCGATGTTTCTCATTGATGTTTCTAACTCTCTATCCCTCTCCCTTCCTCTCTATAAAAAAATCAATGAAGCCCTAACTGGTTTGGGTCAATGGATAGAGTGTTGACCTGTGGACTGAAGGGTCCCGGGTTCGATTCTGGTCAAGGGCATGTGCCTTGGTTGTGGCACATACCCAGTGGGGAGTGTGCAGGAGGCAGCTGATTGATGTTTCTCTCTCATCGATGTTTTTAACTCTCTATCCCTCTCCCTTCCTCTCTGTAAAAAAATCAATAAAATATATATATATTTTAAATCAATAAATTTTTTTTTTAAAGAGCCTAGGATTTTTTTTTTTTAAATGAAGTCACACCAGAGCAGGATGGGCTTTCAGTCAGTGTGCCTGGTGTATGTATAAAAAGAGGAGAGACACAGAGGAGGGGCCATGTGAAGGAAGAGACACAGGGCGGCTGCCATCTGAAAGGGGAGTCAGAGACGGGAATGCTGCATCTACAAGCCAAGGAATACAAAGACTGCCTGCCATCTGGGAACCAGGAGAAAGGTACAGAACAAATTCCCATCCATCCATCCATCCATCCATCCATTCTTATTCCACTCCGTGCACCTAGAGGTCAGACTCCCAGTCTCCAGAACTATGAGAGAATAGCTTCCTATTGTTGGAATACACCCAGGTTGTGGATCTTTGTTATGGCAGTGAATACAGTTGGGGAAGGCTAAACAGCTACACCAAACACACCCAAGCCACATAATGGTTCAAGTGCAACAGAAATTTTTACATAGAGGAAGGGGGAGAGATAGAGAGTCCAGAGCCAAACTGCACATTGGTGGGCAGCCCTACTGCATGCAGTCAATTGGGGATCCAGGCTCACAAAGGCTTTGCCATCTTTGACAAGCAGACTCCAAGGCCATCCTGGGCCTTGCCATTCCAGCGATGGGAACACAAAGGGAACATGAAAGGTGTGATGGGTCCAGCAGCATTGGCCATTCACTTCTGCTCACAGTCCCCTGGAGAAGATTTCATCGCACACTCTCCCCAGCTGCTGTGGGGGATAGGAACAAGGGTGCAGCTAGAGGACAGCTAGTGGTTCACCCAGAATGATTAAAGCTCCTAGTTGAAAAGGAGAGTATAGCTTATACCCAGGAAAGCTAAACCCAGGGGGTCAGGGAAACAGTGTCCAGCACTTCAGCCAGTCTTGAGGGTAATGAAATAGAAGAGGCCAATCAGATCAAAGCTCTGGAAAGAGAATAGGAAATTAGAGCAAATCAAGGGTCAGAGGAAGACAGGAAACATCACATAGGGTTTAGCCATTAGAACACCCATGGGAATGCTCCATAACTTCACCCAAACCTTCTAAGGAAACTTGAACAAAACTCTTCCCTACTGTCCCCCTGACTTTGCTGTGCAAAATACATCTGGTGATGTATTTGTTGTCTTTCCTAACAGTACTCTAGCACTTGATTTCCTCTAAAGCTATCAACAGCTGAGGAACCATCAGCCCAATCTGGAAGCGTTCCTTGGGCCCCACTGCCACCAGCTGACATTGGAGAATAGGCATGAGCCCTAAGCAGAGTCCTCCTGCTTCCAGCCATGGGCCTCTCATGCAGAGTTCCTGAGGGAGAATAAGATCAGCAAGGCATGGCCAGAACTAAAATCCTGGGAGGACCCCAAAAAGTAGTCACCAGGGGCCAAGAGATTTATAAAGACTCAGTTTGTTAGCTGACTTACTTGCTTGTTTGCTTGAACCTTTGCTTTGGTGGTAAAGTATCAAGATTGTGGGTTTGAGACTCAACAGAGTGGGGTTCAAATCCTCCTATTTGAGTTTGTGCAACTTATGAACCCTCTCTGGGCAAACATTTCTTCCCCTGCCAAACAAAGGTAGCAATAAACAATGTGTACAGACACTGTGCAGAGCCAGTGAAACAGAGTCTGGCCCAATAAATGTTAGTTCTCTTCCCTTTTCACCTCTCCCATTATTTTTGAATCAGTGCAGTAGATCTCACAAAGGTCTTATAGCAAGGCATGCTCAAGGTAGACAAAGGATCTCCAGTGAGGTGAGATGGAAATCTGATAGAAATGCACAGAGTTTACTTCATGTTTTACTCACACCTGCACCCATGATGACAGTTCCATTCTTTTCCATCCACCAAAATTATTGTATATTCCATGGCCAAGTCACAGCCAGCTCTACTCTAAGCCTGCTCAAGTCTTTAAACAGGATTTAACGTTCCTGACCTGAATGCAAATGTCCCGAGGGCAGGGTTTTGGTGTATCTTGCTAAATACTATAACCCTAGCCCTTGGGAGCTTGCCTAACACACAGTCGGTGCCCAATTAAAAAGCTAAATTAACTAATCTAACATCCCCCTCTCTTATTTTTTATTAATCTTTATTGTTCATATTATTACAGTTGTGTCTCTTTTTTCCCCCCATAGCTCCCCTCCTCCCAGTTCTCACCCCATCCACTGCCTTTATCCCCCTACCCACTGTCCTCATCCATAGGTGTACAATTTTTGTCCAGTCTCTTCCCACACCCCCAACACCCCTTTCCACCTATGAATTGTCATTCCACTCCCTTTCTATGCCCCTGATTTTATTCTATTCACCAGTTTATTCTGCTCATCCGACTTTTTTCATTCACTTGATTTTTAGGTTCACTTGTTGATAGATATGTATTTGTTGTTCATAATTTTTATCTTTACTTTTTCTTCTTCTTCCTCTTCTCAAAGGATACCTTTCAGCATTTCATAAAATACTTGTTGGGTGGTGATGAACTCTTTTAGCTTTTTTCTTGTCTGTGAAGCACTTTATCTGACCTTCAATTCTGAATGATAGCTTTGCTGGGTAAAGTAATCTTGGTTGTAGGTTCTTGCTGTTCATCACTTTGAATATTTCTTGCCACTCCCTTCTGGCCTGCAAAGTTTCTATTGAGAAATCAGCTGACAGTCATATGGGTGCCCCCTTGTAGGTAACTGACTGCTTTTCTCTTACTGCTTTTAAGATTCTCTCCTTGTCTTTTGCCTTTGGCATTTTAATTATGATGTGTCTTGGTGTGGTCCTCCTTGGATTCCTTTTGTTTGGGGTTCTCTGCACTTCCTGGACTTGCAAGTCCATTTCTTTCACCAGGTAGGGGAAGTTTTCTGTCACTATTTCTTCAAATATGTTTTCTATAAAACATATATTCTACAGCTCTCTCTCTTCTTCTGACACCCCTATAATTCTGATGTTGGTACGCTTGAAGTTGTCCCAGAGACTCCTTACACTATCTTCATATTTTTGGATTCTTTTTTCTTTTGGCTTTTCTGGTTGGCTGTTTTTTGCTTCCTGGTATTTCATATCTTTGACTTGATTCTTGCGATCCTCTCATCTGCTGTTGGATTTCACTATATTATTCTTTAGTGTATGCTTAATTTCTAGCTGGTCCTTTTTCATATCCTCAAGGGTCTCACTAAATTTATCGGCAGCCTCTAGAATATTCTTGAAAAGCCTTATAACTGTGGTTTTGAACTCTATATCCAGTCATTTGCTTTCCTCCATTTCTGTCATTTGTGACCTGTTTCTTTGTCTCCGCATTTTGGCTGCTTCCCTGCATTGATGGAGTGGCTTTAATCAGCTGTGTCTATGGTGGGAGAACTTTTATGCTAGAGACACCCTTATGGGGCAAGACTTGCTTCAGTGGGGCTTTGGTGCCCACTAAGTCTGCTCCCTGAGTGCGTCCCTTATGAGTCTGAGGAGTTGTAGACTGGGTGGTCCCACTCAGACCACTGAGTACACAGTCTCTTGGAACTCCAAGGAGGTGCTATTTTAGCTTCTGCCAGGGACTTCCCAGCCTTTTATATGCAAAAGCCTCTGCACACAGCTTGGGTGGGGCAGGGTCTTGGGGAGTTTACAGGGCGGAGCAATCAGCTATGACTGATTCTCAGCTCTGCCCTAAGAGGCACTGGGTTGCAGTGACCCTTGGCGCCACTGAGAGAAAGCCACTCTGAAGATTCTCCCGGTGCCAGAAGGTGCCCGACAGTCCAGCTCCTCCCTGTATGATTCTGAGTCCCCAGAAACTCACCTGGAACTGGAGTTCAGAGCCATTGGGGGCTTGTGCCTCCCTACCGTATGAAATGCTGCCAGCCCTTTCTGCAAGCCCCTTTGTGCGTGCCTCCATACCTCTGCACTTTATTTCCTCACCTCCTCTGTGTCTCAGTCTCTTTTCAGTTGTATAATTTCCACTCTACCAGCCATTCTGTGGGTCTGGGTGGTGTCCGTTTTTTCTTTTCATTGTGGTTGTGAAATTGTTGTGCCTAGCAGCAATTCCGGTGTTCACCTATACCGCCGTCTTGGTTTCTCCCACATCCCCCTCTCTTGCACCTACAACCTTACTCATACTACCACCATCCATCCATTCGCATCTGTTAACAAATATGGTGTGTTTATTGTCCAAGGTATTGTGGGAAGTTAAAATAGTTATGGAGATGGATTCTGCCCTCTAGGAGACCAATGAAAAGACATCAGAGGAAAGAAAAGTTGCCTTCAGCTGGGGCAATGAAACAGAGAAAATGTTATCAAATAGAAGACCCTGATTTTAATACATATCCCACCACATTCTTGTGACTTATTTTCATGCTTAATTCATCCAGTTGCCCACAACTCACTGGAAGCAGAGTCAACTCTCCTCTTTGGGGTTCTTCACCCCACTTTCTGTGCTTCATACTGAAAAGTGACTTGAATAGATGATATTTCAAAATGAGGTTCTTGCTTGGGGCAGTGGCTCTGCAGAGCATGTCTGAAGCTCAGGAGGAAATGGTTCTGAGCATCTCTCCCTTTAGAAGGCGAGTGAATTGGGGAGCAGTGCCAGCTTGACACTGGCCCTCATTTTCCTGCTGAGTTAGTTGATAGGTTTTTTGCTCCAGTTCTGCTCCCAGAGCCAGAGGCTGAATCTGAATGCCTGACATTTGATTCCTTCAAGTATCTTTTTCTAATTTGTGATAAAAATGCAGACATTCTTATTCTGAAGTTGGCTGGAAGAACATGCATGTATTGATAGGGACCCAGCTATGTGGAATCTGGAGAGAGCAGACTTTTATCTACAACCACTTTTCTGTTACCTTCTTGTCAATGACTAATCATATTGCAAAATCTGGCCATGCCCTTGTTAAACCACTCCTTGCCCAAAATTCATCTGGGCTACTGGCCCCTCACGAATGCACGGGTCATCTGTTAAATAATGTACCTATATAAAAGGAACAACCCTTCTCAACCTAAGAATGTCTTTCAATTTTCTTGCCTCCAAAAATGTTAACCTTCACAAACACAGCCAGGACTCTGGGGCAAGAGACCAGGAGCCAGGAAACCTGGGCCATGTCTAGGCCCAACCCAAGTCCTACCTCTTTCACAACACTCTTCTGAACTCAGTATCCCTCACCAGTCTAGCCTTTCTTGGAATTTTTATTTTGTTGATGATCTGTTTTGAATGATTTATATAATGAGTTTAGCACATGCTTGATACACAGTTGGCTCCAGCAAATGTTCACTATTATTATTGTTACTACACAGTCCACCCCTGAGTATATTCTATCATAAATTGTGCTCTCAAAATATCATGTGTATGGCCTGGCTGGTGTTGCTCAGTGGAGAGAACATTGGCCTGTGGACTGAAGAGTCTCGGGTTCAATTCTGGTCAAAGGCAGTTACCTGAGTTACAGGTTCCTCCTCAGCCTGGGCCCTGGTCAGGACTCATGCAGGAGGAAACCCATCGATGTGTTTTTCTCATATTGATATTTCTTTCTGTCTCTCCCTCTCTCTTCCACTCTCTCTAAAATCAATGGAGAAAATATCCTCAGGTGATGATTTTTTTAAAAAAATCATGTGTAAACATCTTGTGTTATCAAAAAATCTTAATCTTTGAGAATAAGAACTTAGATTTGTACCTCCTGGTTATAGTCCAAATGTTTAATATTATTACTTCTTTTTAATTTTGAGACCACAAGAATATATGCACTCAGGCTATCTATAAGTATAAGAACATATAGGAGATCCTCATAACATTTAAATCAGTGGGCCATATTGCAGACTGAAATCTACTAGGTATAAAGAAGGCAATGTGTTAGGCAGGATTCTTGAAAACAAAAAACCTGATCCAAACGCAGAATAAAGAAATAATAGCTAGAGAAAACATCAACTAAGGGGCACCCAAAAAAGAAAAAAGCAGAGAACCATAATGGACCACAAATATAACACAGGTCCTTTAGGTAGGGCTATGCTTATTAATTTGAGAGACTGTTTTTAATGGAGGGGCTTGGGTGGAAGTGGAGAGAAAGATACATAGTATGCATGGTCTGGGATAAAACAAGGCCACCTAATCGGGACTGCTTGAACTATACCAATTCAAGAATGATGTGGGAAATATGGAAAAGATTCAGAGTAAGTTTATGAACAGGTCCTATGAAGAAAGGTAAAACCCTCAAGAGGATTGCCACTCTTAAACCTGAAGAAAAGGATAAAGGGTGACAATGTGGCAGTTTTCATCTGTAAGCAGGGAGAACAGAGAAAGAATGGTGAGCAGCTGTTCTTCCACTCCATTGAGTCATGGAATGGAAGAGGAAATCGTCAACAAGGAGAATTTAGGTTAAATGTCAAGATTAATTTCCTGACCCTAAGGGTTGGTAAGTGCTAAATTGGTTGACCCACAGATGTTAGACACTCTCCTTTCGTGATACCCTTTAAAAAGAAAATGAACGAAAAAGATACTCCTGTCTTTAAACCAGACACAACTTAGGTGAAGACTGACTTGAAGCAGAGGAATGCATCAGATGACCTTTCAAATCTCATGTCCTCATATACATGTGTCACTTTATATAAATCTGTGAGATGTGGACTATTCAAGAAATAACTACCACACACTTAGAAAATTATACTTGCCTCAGTGTATGCCTCTTCCTCAATGCTGTGTGAGGATAAAAGTGGATCTAGCATCACCAAAACCCTACTCTTTTGTCTGACCCCAACCTGATGTTTGGTACCAGATAGACCTCATAGCTCCTCTGATGCATTCAGTAATCCCCCTGAAAAATGGGCTGCCAACAAGGACTAGTGTAATTTAGGATCAGATGTGATTATGGAAAATAACGGAGTTTTAAGGCAATGTGTGGAGTCATTACTACTAAAGCATATTTCCCAAAGGAATGTTTGCTAGATAAGAGGCTGCTGAGTGGAACTGAAGTAGACTGAGCTGGGATTCCTAAAGGCAGCATTTGACTTGGCTGAAAGAAAGTCCAGGGTGAGTACCTTGGTTTTCCAAATGCAATTAGCTCCCTGGGGATCAGCCAATTGTAGGGAAACTGAGACTCACAGTACCCTTTTTCAGCTTGCCATGCACACACACATTTTAGACAGAAGGTCCATTTAAAATCCTGCCCTAATGCAAGAATGATTCAACACATGCGAAGTAATGGTATACACCACACTAACAAAGTTAAGGATAGCCCTGGCTGGTGTGGCTCAGTTGGTTGAACCATGCACCAAAAGTTTGTTCCTTCAATTCTGGATCGGGGCACATGCCCAAGTTGTAGGCTCCATCTCCAGTAGGGGATGTGCAGGAGGCAGCCAATCAATGTTTCTCTTTCTCCCTCTCCCTTCCTCTCTCTCTAAAATCAATTTTAAAAGCATATTTCTTCAAAAACAAAATAAAGGATAAAAATCAAATGATCATCAATAGATGCAAGAAAAAAAAACATTTTGTAAAATACAACATCCATTTATTATCAAAACACTTGATAAAATGAATATAGAAGGAAAGTACCTAAACATAATAAAGGCCATATATGACAAGCCTTCAACTAATATCATACTCAATAGTGAGAAACTGAAATTTTTTCTTCTAAGATCAGGAACAAGACAAGGATGCCCACACTCAACACTGTTGTTCAACATAGTATTAAAAGTCCTAGCCAGAGCAAGCAGGCAATAGAAATAACAGGCATCCAAACTGGGAATGAAGAAGTAAAATTGACACTTTTTTTTCAGATAATATGATTCTATATATAGAAAAAACTAAAGACTCCACCAAAAGACTATTCAAAATCCATCAGTCTGTTGCATGTTTCAATGTCTCTGGATCTGTTTTGTTCATCGGTTTATTTTCTTCATTAGATTCCACATGTGAGATCATGTGATACCTGGGGTGGGGAGGGATGAGCACTTACATGCATATATGCATAGACTATGGACAAACAATAGTTCAGGGAAGGTCTGGGTAGGGGGTGGCAGTGGGATGGAGGGGTCAATGGAGGGGAGAGGGAAATTTGTAATACTTTCAACCTTTCAACAATAAAGTTAAAAAAAACTATTAGAAACAATAAGCAAATACAAATACAGTGAAATTTTAGGATATAAAACCAATGTACAAAAATTAATTATATTCCTATATAGTAACAATAAAATATCAGAAAAAAGTTAAGATATTTTCAATTGCAACAAAAATAATAAAATACCTAGGGATAAACTTAAAGAATGTGAAGAATACGTACACTGAAACTACAAAACATTATTGAGAGAAATTGAAGAAGGCACAAAGAAATGGGAAGATATTCTATGTTCATGGATTGGAAAAATCAATATATTATCTAAATGACCAAATTATCTAAGGGATTATACAGATTTAATGCAATCCCAATCAAAATTCCAATAGCATTTTTCAAAGAAATAGAACAAAAAAAATCATCAATTTGTATGAAACCACAGAAGACCCAGAATGACCAAAGCAATTCTTAGAAGAAAGAACAAATTTGGAGGTATCGAACTCTCTGACTTCAAATTATACTAAAAAGCTAAAATATTCAAAACAGTATGCTGTTGACAGAAAAAAATAGACACATAGACCAAAGGAACAGAATTCAGTGCTCAGATAAAAACCCACACATAATCGGGCAACTATCTTCAACAAAGGAGCCAAAAACATACAGTGGAGATATGAGAGATTCTTCAATAAATGGTATTGAGAAAACTGAGAAATCGCATGCAAAAAATATGCAACTAGATTGCTATTTGACCCATACACAAAATTAACTCAAAATGGGTTAAATATAATATCTCAAACAATAAAAAAAAAGAAAACATAGCTAGTAAACTTATAAACCTTGCTCTCAGAGAATCTTTTGTGAACTTGACCCCAAAGGCAAGGGAAGTAAAAGCAAAAATAAATTGGACTACATCAAACTGAAAAGCTTCTGCACAACAAAAGACACCATCAACAAAACAAAATAGCTGCCAATCTAATGCAAGAAGATATTTTTAAAAAATACCTCTCTGGCCCTAACCAGTTTGGCTCAGTGGATAGAGCGTCAGCTTGTCGATTCAAGGGTCTCAGGTTCAATTCTGGTTGTGGGCATGTACTTTGGTTGTAGGGAAGAGTGGGCAGGAGGCAGCTGATTGGTGTTTCTCTCTCATCGATGTTTCTAACTCTCTGTCCCTCTCTCTTCCTCTCTGTAAAAAATCAATAAAATATATTTTTTTAAATACCTCTCTGATAAGTGATTAATATATAAAATATATAAAGAACTCATACAACTCAATAATAACAACAACAAAAAAGCAATAAAAACATGGGTAGAGGACCTAAAGAGAAACTTTTCCCATGAAGATATACATACAGCCAACAGATACATGAAAAGCTGGTTCAACTTCATTAGTTATAAGGGCAATCAATGCAAATCAAAACCACAATGAGATACCATCTCACACCTCACATAAGATAAGAAATAACAAGCATTTGGAGAGGATGTAGAGATAAAATAACCATTATCCACCTTTGATGGAAATGTGAACTGGTATAGCCACTATGGAAAACAGTATGGAGGTTCCTCAAAAAAACTGACCCAGGATTCCCTCTTCTAGATGTCCTTCAATGGATGAGTAGACAAAGAAGATGTAGTACATATATACAATGGAATAATACTCAGCCATAAGAAAGGATGAAATACTGATATTTGTAACAACATGGGTAGACCTTGAGTTATTATGCTAAGAGAAATGCTGGCAGGTGATGAGCAATTACTGCATCATTTTGCACTTCTTTTTTTCGGAGTGATGTAGTTAAAGCAGGATCACTTAGTACACAAAACAAAGGATTCAGAGATAGGAGAACAGAGTTCTAATCTTGGATTGCCATGGACCAACTTAGAGGCATCTGGCAAGACTTCTCAGAACTTCAGTTTCTTCAAATACAAATAAGAGAGATTGGATGAGTACAGTGAAGTCAGATCACCTTCCGCTGACTGCAAATAGTAGTTATGTCACGTGCGCCATGGATTTGCCATCCTTGAGGTGAATGAGTTCAGGGCCTCCCAGGGTTGCCTCCCACTGTTGTGGGATTCTGTGAAGCCTTTATGAAGTTAATCAGAGCCCAGAGAGAAATTATTCTCTCCTTTTTAGCCCAACCTGAAGATTCTTCTAGCTGTAACTGCCCACCCCATCTCCAAATTGCTTTCTCTAAAATGTCATCCTCATTCCTGTCCTGCTTGTCTCACATGACCCAGCATATACTTCACTTAGTCATAACTTTCCTGTCATTTAACATGGTGCAAGATAACCACTAAAGAAGTGAATAAGAGTTACAATATTTTTCACAAAATCCTGAGTGACAAAGCTTTATCACATGACTAGAGGTAGCTAATGTGTCATAAAGAGAAATGAGCCATTGAGTCAGGAATTTCCATCAGCCTGCAGCCTCCAATGCACCCTACTCTTCTTAAGGACCCCTTGCCCTCACTTTTCGACCTCTGGCTGGTGATATCCAAAACTGCAACCTCCTTCTCTCGTCACTGTCCTGAGAGTGTGACAGCCTCCTGAAAATTTTTCCTAGAGCTAATTACCCCTAGAACCTAGACTTTCAGAGCTGGAATGGAACTCAACCTCCTCATTTGACCAAGGTCTCCAGTAGAATGAGACTTCTCTCAGGGACCTGAAACTGGAACCAGGTCACCTGGCAACCAGGTAAAGCCAGAACTATTATCCCATATAACACTCCAGGCCCATAGCTGCCTTACTCTCTCCTTGGATATGGTCTTCTCACTTCAGCTGGAGTCTGCCACAGGGAAGGGCACTGTGCTAACAGCAGCAAGATATCGTGGAAAGCATACAGATGGTGGTCCCTCCCAGCCTTGCCATCACCCCGGTGGGTCCAACATACCTGCCGACCCATCTCCAAACCTTTGTCCACAAGACAGAATCACACATTGCCCTCCTGTGCCCTCTCCATGCTTCCTTACTCGTGAATTATCTGGTCTACATTATCTGTCACATCTATCTCTCTACTAGTCTGCATCTCCTAAGAATTTCTTATTCATATTTACTGTTCCCCAGGTCCCAAAGCCAACATGAGCAAGGTCTCATCTTCAAACCTCAGTTTCCTCATCCTGATTAAAAATAAACACTAAAACTACATTTAAAAAAAAAACAAAAAAAAACAGCTCCTTGTATTGAGTGCTGGGCACTCTATCTGGCTTGAGTGCCATATCACTATTTCCATTTTATCAGTGGGTGAATTGAGGATTAGCGAGATTCTGAAACTTCCTTAAAGTCTCCCAAAAGTAAGAGTTGAAGTTTGGAGCTGACTCCCAGCAGTTGGAGGCCAGAGCCCCTTCTCCACCAGTAAGCTGGCTACCTCTACTGAAACCCTCTGCTGTGGCTGCCTGGACAGATGGTTGTGGAGAAGACCCCAATCCAGTCTCCTTCGCATCAGGCATGCCCTGCTGGCATGGACCTTTCTCTAGACTATCCTTGGCCCATTGCAGCCCAAACTCAAGGGCTCCAGAGAGATGCAAATTTTCAGGGATGGGAACCTTCAAGAGCTTGTGGTCCCCTTTCCATGATGTCAGCTCTCACCCCGAAGGGGGGTCCTAAAGGGCATGAGCGAGCAGCTGTCAGAGCACTGGGGACCACAGGATCCCCAGGGAAGCAAGGGCTGGAGCTAGATGATGCTTTGAAAAGGATTTGCGGGAACTGGGGGCCAGTTGGGGTGCAGGCAGAGGCTGAAGCTGATATAGCCCCCTGCAGCTGACAGATCCTCAGGCACTGCAGACCCCTGCCCAGAGCAGCTCTTGGAAGAGCACTCTGTCATCCCTATGAAAGAGGAAAGGGCAAGTAGGAGCCCAGCTGGCATGGCTCAGTGGTTGAGTGTTGACCCATGAACCAAGAGGTCACTGATTTCTGGTGAGGACATACTCCTAGGTTGTGGTTTTGACTCCCAGTAGGGGGCATACAAGAGACAGCTGATCAATGATTCTCTCTCGTCATTAACATTTCTATCCTTTTCTCCCTCTCCCTTTCTCTCTCTGAAATCAATAGAAACATTATTTTAAAGGCAAGCAGGAGTGAAAAGTAGGTGCCCACTACATGCCAGGTGCAGGGCTAGAGGTTAGGGTGACTCTATGAGGTGGGGGCTATCAGCCCCATTCCACAGAGGAGAATGCTGAGGATCAGAGGTGCAGTGGCATTTCCAAAGAGTCCCCCAGTGCAAAGTGGTCCTAAATGAATCCACCCTGTTCACCTGTTTCCAAGGAGAAGGGCAGGTTGGGGTTGGGTGGCATGTGGTTGAGCCTTCTGATGTGACAGGAATATGCCCATCCTAACTGGGCACAAATGACCATCCCTGCCAGCTGCTCTCCTCCTCACTCCCTCCCCCGTCTCTTCCTCAGTATACCCGTGGCTATAGATGCACAGGCGAGTGAGAAACCGGTCTTAGCAAAGGGTGCCTCCAAGCAGAGCTGAGACCCTGGGGCCTTGCAGCAAGAGGAACAAGTGGGCTGCAGTGGCGACCACAGTCAAGGACAGGTACCCAATGGTCAGTTCGAACCTAGGAGGAGATGAACTTGGAATTGGAGTTCTGGCCAGGGGCTGCTGGAGCCATCCTCGGCTTTGCATCAAGGCCCGTGAAGTTAATAAAGTTGCATCTGAATAGTCCCCGAGGCATCCTGGGCTTCAGCTCCCGAAGAACCCAGGCATCAGGATACGCCTTTTTCATTTATTTTGGCAAGTGTTGCTCTGAAGGCTTCTCGCTACTTTTCCTCGTCTGCTCTGCAAGCTTGGTAAAGTCTTCGTAATGAAGCTCCCCTTTGGTGAGGCTATGCAGAGCACGGAGAAATGGGGCAACCGTGACAGGCTTTTTTCCCCCCTTTTTTTATTTTAGAATTATTGTGTTTGCAAAAGAGAGAAGGTAAGAACTAATGAGCTTCTACTTCATTGACAGGCTATTTTCCCCACTTCTGTAACACATCTTCCCAGGGACACCCCGTTCCTATTGACTATTTCCAGGGTGAGTTTTTACACTCAGGAGTTGGGGTTAAGAAGTAAAGGCACAGGATGCCTGATGTTGGGCAGAGGATCCCTGGCGTCCACACAGGGCAACTCTTCCCGGGGCTTCCTCTGTGTGGCCAGTCCTGTGCTACAAGCTGACAGAGCCACAAAAGGAAGAGTCGGGGAGGTGACGGCTGCACCACAGCCATCGCAGGCAGGAGCTGGTAGGTGAGGCCTATGGACCTGAGGGGACAGCTCTCACAGTGTCCACTCAAAGCTGGCTCCATGGCACAGTGGGAGGGACAGCTGCAACTCACTGCAGAGAACGGACCGTGGAGCTAACGTTCCTCAGAGAAGCCTTCCTGGGAGAGGGGCTGGACTTTGGTCTTGCAGGAAAGGGGAATGGGCACTACTATTTGCTGAACATCATGTTAGGTCTATTCCTGCATCCACCACCCCCTGAAGTGAGTGTTGATATAATCCCTTTTTCACAGAGGAGGAACTAAAGCCCAGAGAGGTTAAACATGCCCAAGGTCCCACAGCACAGTCAGAACTTAAACCCACAACTGTCTGTGTCCAAAGCCCACGTGTCTCCACTCTTCCTCGTGGTCCCTGGAAAGTGTAGGGCTTAGATTCACAAGACATTTAGGAAGATGTTCACAAAGGGAAAAAGATTTTTAACAAAACATGAAAAAGGGGTTGGAGTAGTAAAGGGTAAAGGGGGCCTCATATATGATGACAGAAGATGATCTGACTGTAGGTGGGGAGCACACAATGCAATATACAGATCATGTGTCATATAAATGTACACTTGAAATCTATATGATCTTATTAACCAACTAGAGGTCCGGTACATGAAATTCGTGCACTCTGGGGGGTCCCTAAGCCAAGCCTGCGTCCTCTCATAGTCCAGGAACCCTCAGGGAATGTCCAACTGATGGCTTAGACCTGTTCCACACAGTGGTCAGTGCATGTCATAGTGACTGGTCATTCTGCCATCAGGTCAAAACCAGCTCTCCAACATCCCCTGAGGGGTCCCAAATTGTAAGAGGGCACAGGCCAGGCCCAGGGACCCTATCTGTGCATAATCAGCATTGGGGAGGGACATGGGCCAGTGAGGGACTGTGAGTGACCTCTAGGGCGTGCCCAGCCTGTCTCCCTCAGTCTTGATCAGCTGGAACCAAGCAGCAAAGCTAACCTACTGGTCAGAGCATTTGCCCCCTGGTGGCAGTGCATGTCATAGCAACTGGTTGACCCGTTGAGTGTCTTCCCTCTGATGGTCAGTGCACATCATAGGGAGTGGTTGAGTAGACTTAGCATATCATTAGCATATTATGCTTTGATTGCTTGAATGGCAGACCAGACACTTAGCATATTAGGCTTTTATTATATAGGATGTCACCCCAATAAGTTTAATTTAAAATTTTTTAAATAAATCAAAAGTTTTCTTTAAAGATACCAAAAAAAAAAAAAATGAAAAAAGATGAATGTTCAATCTCTAAAGGTCAGGGTGCCCTCAAAACAACTGTAAATTCCAGAAGGAGAACCCTACTGGAGCTCAGAGATGTCTTCTGTCAAGGAGGGCTCTACCTTCCCTCCTGTGTTAAGTGCCTAGGCCACCATAACAAATTATCACACTAGCAGTTAAAACAACAGAAGCTGATTTTCCCATAGTTCTGAAGGCCAGGGTCTGAAATGAAGGTTTGGCAGAGTCAGGCTCCCTCCCAAAGCTCTGGAGAGAATCTGTCCTTGCCTCTTCCAGCTTCTAGTGGCTCCTGGCATCCTTGTGGCGGCATCTCTTTGACTTCTGTTTTCATCTTCACATGGCCATCTTCCAGCATCTCTCTATGTCTCCTCATTTTCTGTCCCTTAGAAGGATGCTTATTGGTCACTGAATTTAGGGCCCATCCTATTCCAGAATCATAACTTAATTACATCTGCAAGCAGTCTATTTCCAAATCTCAACCTCAATCAGTACCAGGATTTAGGACTTGGATATAACTGTTTTTGAGGGGTGGAGGACACAATTCAACCCACTACACCTGCCATGTTGAAAAATTAATTGAATCCATTTTACCCAAGAGATTGCGTACTAAGCAGACTTATACAGCAGTTTTAGGAGGTATTAGTGACCCTCCAGCAGGGAACACCTCCCCATAGTGGGAAGCAAGACATAGAGTATAACTCCTGTGGCCCCCTCCTCCTCCTCCTCCTGCTCCTCCTCCTCCTCCTCCTCCTCCTCCTCTTCCATCCCTGGGAACTGTAGTGTTGTGAAGAGTCTCATCATGATTGCTCGGCATTCTTTTCCTTCTATCCTTTGTAATGTCTCTTAGGCAACATGGTAAAAGAGAAAAGAATGAACTTCAGAGTCAGATGAGCCAAGTTCAAAACCCAAGTCTGACACTTACTAGCTCCATGACCTTCAGTGAGTCATCTACCTCTTCTAGCTTCAGTTTCTCCATGTATAACATGGGAGAATAACAGTTACCTCTCTCATCAGGTGTCAAAATGATTGAGAGGGTGGTTATGCAGACTCTTGGCATAGAGCTTGGTGCGTGTGGGCTAATACGTTTATTGGACCTTTATCTTACACATACCAGCAGCTCTAGCACATAGCACTGGGCTCTGGCTGTCAGGAGCATCAAAAGATGAGTACTGAACAAGCACACACCAATCGAGTCACCTGGAATTTGAGAATCCTGAAAAGTGGTGGATCCTATGAATTAGGTTCTCCACCTCCTTTACTCCCTTTTTTATTTTAATATGTTTTATTGATTTCAGAGTGAGGAAGGGAGACAGAGATAAAAACATCAATGATGAGAAATAGTCATTGACTGGCTGCCTCCTGCATACCCCCTACCAAAGATTGAGCCCTCAACCCAGGTGTGTGCCCTCACCAGGAATCAAACCACAACCTCCTGGCTCATGGGTCCACATTCAACCACTGAACTATACCGGCCGGGCTACTCTTTCTTGAGAAAATTCCTATACTGCAGCAGAGGAAAGCTAAGAAATACACTTCCCAGAGTTTTTTACAACTGGTGTATATGAAGGAACCTAGATTCTGTCAAGATGTGGAAGGCAGAAATGAAGCGCGGGCTCCTTTGGGTGTTCTCCCCCTCCCTTTCTCTGGTGCCAAGGAAAGTCAGGGAGAGTAAGGCCTTTCCACAGCAGCATTCCAGAGCCCCTCTTTCAGCCTCCCGGGTATCAAGAGACTTGTGGGATGGTGGAGGCAACTTCCCAATTCCAGCTGACATTTGGGTCCAGCGACTTCTTGGTGGCCTCAGAGGCAGGAGCCCCCTGAGGTGGGTGTCGCAGTGTGCTGTTCCGGGACTGCACCCAGAAGGCTGAGCTAAGTCTGCTCGTGCTGCCCTCCCACCACTGTGCAAGCACCGAATTCCCTCCCTTGGCTTTCTTCCTGACCAGTCATCATATGTCCATCTTGTCCCTCAGACCGCACTGCCTCCATCACAGAAGTTGGAGAAGCATTGGCTGAATATTCAAAGAGTTTCTTATGTCTGGCCAAAACCTTTAGCTTTATAATACATCTTGAAATATGGTTCTGTGAGTCCTCTAATTTTGTTCTTCTTTTTAAAAAAGTGTTTGGCTACTATAGGCATTTTGCTATTTCACATAAATTTT